>WNWK01002994.1:0-184891 GCA_009830355.1 Cherax destructor
ATGAGGAGAAAAAAAAAAAAACACGTCCACATTGGATACTGATTTATTCCTATACATTTTGGTTAGATTTTGGTCACTTTCTTATATATATATATATATATATATATATATATATATATATATATATATATATATATATATATATATATATATATATATATAATTATATTTTAATGTTCAATTTTTATGTAAATCAACTATGCAAGTTTAAGTGTTTACTCATACAAGACTTTTGGACGAAACTCTTAATAAAATATTATCGAAAATATCTACTTGTTAACTGTACAAAACCAAAATTCTGCAACTTATTGAGGTAAATTTCTCATTCAAAGTTAGCTCACCAGTTTTTAAACTCGGTTGCCACAGCCCATTTCCATGTACATAATAAAATTGAAATTATCTTTTATTTTTCAAGTTTTTCAATACAGAAGAGGTGATAATGGAAGTTAAATAAAATTACACCGGTGTAAAGATTGATGATTAATGTTTATTTGTGTTCAGCTGCCACTTTACAATACCTCTCCGCAGGTGAGGCAGAAGTATGAGGATAAGCGGCAGTAAGAGGATTCCTGGTGGTGGTTCAGTAATTGTAGCTCTTAGAATAATCATACTGGCTGCTTGTCACTAGGAGTCCATCCCATACTGTAAGGATCAGGTACCAACACCAGCAGTCCATCCCATACTGTAAGGATCAGGTACCAACACCAGCAGTCCATCCCATACTGTAAGGATCAGGTACCAACACCAGCAGTCCATCCCATACTGTAAGGATCAGGTACCAACACCAGCAGTCCATCCCATACTGTAAGGATCAGGTACCAACACCAGCAGTCCATCCCATACTGTGGATCAGGTACCAACACCAGCAGACCATCCCATACTGTAAGGATCAGGTACCAACACCAGCAGGGATCAGTACCATAAAGCACTTTCTTATCAAACACCAACTCTCGCTGATAAGACTTGTACACCAATGCTTTTACAGGTACAAACATCTGCTATGTCTTGCAAAATACATTCCATAGATGTTATTACAATAAAGCTGCCACATATTGCAAGATGAGATGCCATCTTTGTTGTACATAGCAAAAAAATAAATAAGATCCTCGAATGTTTCGAAGTATTTGGTGATCCATCTTGTGGTTATTCCGTTCCCCAATTTGCAAATTCGCTGCCAATTTATTCAAACACTGACCAACTTTTCCACGTAAATCCCAAAACAGAAACTCGTGTGAGAATTAAACTTTGTAAAATCCACCTTTGGTTTGTATGACTCGTGACCTGCTACTAGCTCCCTCATGACGACCAGAAACACTTTTTAACTAGACTCACAATCATTTCCCTGAAGTTGCTTCCATTAAGATCAACTTTCAACTAATGTGAACTTACTGTATATTTTATCTATAAATGAAATTTTTTTTTTTTTTTTTTTTATTAACACATCGGCCGATTCCCACCAAGGCAGGGTGGCCCGAAAAAGAAAAACTTTCATCATCATTCACTCCATCACTGTCTTGCCAGAAGGGTGCTTTACACTACAGTTATAAAACTGCAACATTAACACCTCCTTCAGAGTGCCGGCACTGTACTTCCCATCTCCAGAACTCAAGTCCGGCCTGCCGGTTTCCTGAATCCCTTCATAAATGTTACTTTGCTCACACTCCAACAGCACGTCAAGTATTAAAACCATATGCCTCCATTCACTCCTATCAAATACGCTCACACATGCTTGCTGGAAGTCCAAGCCCCTCGCACACAAAACTTCCTTTACCCCTCCCTCCAACCTTTCCTAGGCCGACCCCTACCCCGCCTTCCCTCCACTACAGATTTATACACCTCGAAGTCACTCTGTCTCGTTCCATTCTCTCTACATGTCCAAACCACCTCAACAACCCTCCTCAGCTCTCTGGACAATCGTTTTGGTAATCCCGCACCTCCTCCTAATTTCCAAACTCCGAATTCTCTGCATTATATTCACACCACACATTGACCTCAGACATGACATCTCCACTGCCTCCAGCCTTCTCCTCGTTGCAACATTCATCACCCATGAAATATGCAAGCCAATTGTTATGATCGGATGTGAACTCGACTGGATGTTCCTCCAAGAACAATGTATATTCATCCTCTGGAACCTAGATAACTATTTTTCAACTTATTGAAAAAATGGCAGCGGTCACATGAAGATAGCTTTCTCCTTCACCCAAAGGGAGAAATGAAATGTAGTTATGCAAATAAATAGGCCGTTAATTATTTTACGTTTCAGTAGGGTCAGGTTAGATTACTAGGGGTAGTTATATTGGCAAATAAAAAAAATAAAAAGTCCGCATAACTATGTTTTTCTTTGAGGAGGCCTCCAGGTGATACAATGGCTGTCCCTACCATGTGTATCAGCATTAAACCCAAAATGCCCACACCGAGGCTGTGGCTCTTCCCTTTGTTTCAAATGCAGAACCAGATGCCAATCCTGCGAAGAGAAGTCGTAGAAGGCAACATATAGAACAGTTTGTCATAATTTGCTGCTCCATCTTGTTTCTGGGCGACAGCGCTACCACATTGCATGCAAGCCAGGAAAAGTCAAAGTTTTCTCAACAAATTTTCGAAAAAGGCATGTACTTAAAATTTTGATCAGTGTTTACTTAAGTAGCTCGACGGACCTCTTACCATACAATCAAGGTATCCAAACACAGTGAATAATATATATTTCTTGGCTTAATTGGTATTCTAGGAGATATTAACCGACACTGTACTGTCATTCACTTTGACGGTAATATCATGTATGGTTTTCACAGTAGATGTAAGTGCCACTGTATTATAATAAATATGTGAAGTTGGGTTGAATCTGATTAGAACCCGACGTAACAGAATGTAAAATAACCTAACACACAAAAATAACAATATGTCTACCCTGAATAAGGAAGTCCATTGCGGAACTGTTATACAATAAGCTATAAATTATCACCTAACTCCGCCGAGCAGTTAAAATAAATATTGACCAAAATTTTACCTAAGGATTTCTTTTAAAGTTGAGCTAATAAGCTAATGGTTCTTGCTTGCCATGTGGATTGGTCACTCGTCACCACCGAGCTACCTACACTGCGATGCCTCTACTCATGTATCCTAACATTTAGATTTGTCTGTCACTCGAAGTATTTACTTTGTTGTTAACCTCATTGAGATTCGAGATGCACAGTAAGACATCTGCCACCGAACGTCAATGTCTGGCACCACTGTTGCTACTGCCGCCAGGGACGTCTGGCACCGTTGTTGCTGCCGGGGACGTCTGGCACCGTTGTTGCTGCCGGGGACGTCTGGCACCGTTGTTGCTGCCGGGGACGTCTGGCACCGTTGTTGCTGCCGGGGACGTCTGGCACCGTTGTTGCTGCCGGGGACGTCTGGCACCGTTGTTGCTGCCGGGGACGTCTGGCACCACCGCTGGTGGGAGGGTTGGTACCACCACTGGCAACAGGCAGCGAAAATGTTCTCAATCTTGTACGCAGCACAACTTTCGAAAATGCAGGAATTTATGAAGCATATATCACTGAAATATTTAAATGAGTTACCTTCTACATTATTTTTTTTTTAGTTTGAGTGACCTAAAATAAGTTTAAATTTATAAACCTTCACTTGAAGTATTCATAATTATATATACGAGAATATTAAAAAAACGTTCCTGCAGTTTCGTTGATGGTGATTTCTAATTATAATTTCTTATGAACATTTACATATATGCATGATACATGATTCTTCTAAAACAAGGAAAATATATTCTATCACGTTCAAAACATGTACTGACATGTATGTTTATAAATATGAAAGTGGACATGTGTATATATATATTTTTAAGATTCAGTTTTCCACTATATAAATATATTTCGCCTCGGAAGTTACACTCACCACTTAGCGACATTTTAGTATGTATATATATATATATATATATATATATATATATATATATATATATATATATATATATATATCCCTACACATTTAGTGTTGTAACTGTAAAATCATGTTTTAAGTTATAGATTTCCACAAAAGATCAGAATTGAGTTTTCTGGGTTTATAAGTGGATACATACAAGAGCTGTAGCAAGGCGAGTAAACAAAGCGACACGTTAGAAGTGAATGTCTTCAGCGCGTTGTATACACTACCAACACAGCTCACTACCAACACAGCTCACTACCAACACAGCTCACTACCAACACAGCTCACTACCAACACAGCTCACTACCAACAGTTGGCCTTGCGGGTAGGGAATAACCTCAGTCACGGTATTAAGATAGGAAAAATATTTATTGTCTAGCTTACAGTGAGCGCGATAGAGATGAGGCGAGATCAGACTAGGCTTTTACCCGGAGTTGGTCAAGGCATACTTGGATAAATACGATAGATCAGACTGTTAAGTCGATATCATTAAAAGTTTACATAATATAAGAATAACCTAGATAAAAACACTGATTTAGCCAGGGTATAAGTTTTGAGATGGGCAGAGTAGCCTGATAGATCACCGACAAAGTCAAAAGTCAGCGGCGGAGATCATTTAACATTTCTTGCAGCTCCTGTAGCCGTCAGCCCTGGCTAGCTGGGCTAGGTCAACCTCAGCACTAGGCTGTGACTTTAGCGAAACTGTTATTAAGCTGTACAAACACACATACATGAACATGATCAGCACAACTCAGATCATCCACCACGACGGTTGCAAGCAAGCAAAGTACAGCGCGAGATAACATTAATTTCAGTTCCCAGAGCGAAGATTGAAATTGTGGTTCTTTTTATGACAAGGTTGGGTAGTACCCAGCCAGGTTCCTCCTGGCCAGCGAGTATCACGAATTGTTCCTGGCTGCTTATTTTGGTTCATGTTACGGGGGACCTACACCCCTCCTGACAGTGTCAGCTACACTGCTGTTAACACTAGTGTCAGCTACACTGCTGTTAACACCGGTGTCAGCTACATTGTTAACACTGGCGTCAACTACACTGCTGTTAACACTGGTGTCAACTACACTGCTGTTAACACTAGTGTCAGCTACACTGTTGTTAACAATCGGCTACACTGTCAGCTGCACTTGTTAACACTGGTGTCAACTACACTTGTTAACGCTGTTGTCAGCTAATGTTAACATTCGTGTCAGCTACACTGTTATTAACACTGGTGTCAGCTACACTGTTATTAACACTGGTGTCAGTTTATTCCCTCAGCTTGTGCCACTCTGCAATCTGGCGTCGCGGTGACGTCACAACTTCACTCCAGTGGTGATTGGCTGAGCCGCACGCTGCCCTGGCTCCCCCCAACTCTAGCCGACCAATCACCTGCAAGGAGAGAACTCTGGGTCAGATAAATTACTAATAACAATAAATTTATTTTAAGCAAATAATACACACACACACACACACACACACACACACACACACACAATATATATATATATATATATATATATATATATATATATATATATATATATATATATATATATATATATATATATATATATATATATATATTGATATGAATTTATAAGCTTTGATGTCGTTTGTTACAGGGCCAGCCATGGGCAGGGGAGTGAGAGCCATGACAGTCAGTGGTTCAGATATGTATGGTTCAGCTCAGGAAAGACTGGCGGTGATTGTTGTGACTTTAAATGTTACAGTATTTGAAGAGGAGGGGGAGGAGGAAGCCAGGCACCTCATTCTTGGTGACTCTGTCCCAGTCCAGCAGCAGGAACTCCAAACTGATGCTGTCGAGACCGTCCACTCCGGCGGGGAGGTCGAACACGAAGGACTCGTTGAACACTGGGTTTAATGTCCGCTTCTTAACGTGAGTCTTCTTCTTGGCTACCCGTTGACCGTTGTACAGCAGGTAGATTTTCACGTAGGGATCTGTGGGACAGCCAAGTAACATAAGACACTTGGGTACATTTGTACAGCTGACAGATCTCCACGTAGGGATCTGTGGATAACCGAGAACCTAAGACATTAATGTGCACTGCAAGACATATATTAATTAAATGAACTGTCACCACGAGTAGCTGCTTGTCGGTACCACTATACCATCTACAACTAAAATACGTAATGTAAAAATAAAAGTGGTAGGCTATTGGCAGTGGAAATGCAAAATGGAACTCTGTGAACCAATATCTAACATTTTTAATTTATCTCTTCAAACAGGTGTAGTGTCTGATATGTGGAAGATGGCTAATGTAATTCCTATTTTTAAAGCAGGGGACAAGTCACTACCGTCAAACTACCGCCCAATAAGCCTGACCTCAATTGTAGGCAAATTACTAGAGTCAATTATAGCTGATATTATTAGAAGCCATCTAGATAACCATAATTTGATTAATGATACCCAGCATGGATTCACGAGGGGCCGTTCCTGCCTATCTAATTTATTAACCTTCTTCAGTAAAGCTTTTGAGGCTGTTGATCACGATAAAGAATTCGATATTGTTTATTTAGACTTTAGTAAGGCTTTTGATAGAGTACCGCACCAGAGACTGTTAAAGAAAGTGGCAGCTCATGGCATTGGGGGAAAAGTGCTGTCATGGATCGAGTCATGGCTCACCAATAGGAACCAGAGAGTGTGCATAAATGGGGTTTGAATGAATGGTTCAGAGAACCGACGAGTTGGTAAATTAGACACATATGCAACACTTGGGTATCTTTATTGAGGAAACGTTTCGCCACACAGTGGCTTCATCAGTCCATACAAAGGAGAATCGTGAAGAACAGGAGGAGTGTGAGGTTGTCAGGCCCTCAATCTTGAGACGATGTTGTCAGTCCATCAATCTATTCAAGATTGATGGACTGACAACATCGTCTCAAGATTGAGGGCCTGACAACCTCACACCCTCCTGTGGTGGACCTGACTTAACTCAGTGAAGACGTGTCTTGTGTGCTCTCTGTCAATCTGAAGAAGATGTCCTCTCTTGAGCTACTCTACCAGCAGCTGAAGGAAGAACTGAGGGTAGCTAAGCTTGAGATACAGCGACTGACTGAGGAAAACAAGAGGATTCGTAGTAATCCTCCTGTTGAGAATCCTCAAGCCAGGAAAGGAACCTGGACAGTGGCTAAAACGCATGGGACAAAGTTAAGGCTCAAGAGGACGGGTGGAGAGGTAGAAACAACGAAGACCCAGGAGAATGTTGTGGAAACATCGAACCCATTCTCCGTGCTTCCCGATGAATGTGAGTCGACTTCTGGGAGCGTCACGACGAAAGACACAAAGGAAGGTAAAAACATTGTTGTTGTTGGGGACAGTCAGGTTAGGTACATGGATAGGGCTTTCTGTTTGATTGATAGGAGTAGGAGACAGAGGGTTTGCTTTCCTGGGGCTGGGATGGAGGATATTGTTAGCCGTCTGGACGACATCATGAGAGGTAAGGGAGCAATCCTATTATCTGTCTCAATGCTGGAGGCAACGATGTTTGCAGACGTAGGAGTGAGGACCTGACTAGCAGGTTTAGGTCAGCAATAGACATAATTAGGAAGAAGGGTGGAACCCTGTCATATGTGGTATTTTGCCAAGGAGAGGAGTTGGAATGAATGGCTGTCCAGGGCAATTGGTGTCAATTGCTGGCTGGACAAATACTGTAAGGAAAATTCAGTAACATTCATTGACAACTGGGACCTCTTCTATGGCAGAAATGACATGTATGCCAGGGATGGGGTTCACTTATCCAGGTCTGGGGTGGGGGCACTGGCAACTGCAGTGGAGGGAGCTGTTAGGGCTTTAAACTAGAAATAGTTAGTGGTATGGGTTTTGGGGGGAAAACAGAGAAGTCCCAGTGTAGTAATATTATAAGTTGTAGGAGAACTAGTAATAGGCAGAATAAGGTGGATAGTGGAAAGCTAGTGACACTAGATGACAAGGACAGTAATAGGTATAGTGGAAAACAGAGATGAGCAGGAAGGGTAAAGAGAAAGGAGGGTCTCTAAATATATATTACACCAATAGTCGTAGTGCTAGGAATAAGATGGACGAGTTGAGATTAGTTGCAAGTACGGGTAATATTGATGTTTTTGCAATAACTGAGACATGGTTTAATATGAAAAATCGGGACTTGCCTGCCGAATGTCACATTAAGGGTTTTAAATTGTTCCAAGTAGACAGAAGTATCGGGAAAGGGGTGGGTGGCACTCTATGTCCGTGATCATTTAAATTGTTGCATAAAACGGGTATAAAGTCTGAATTAACACATACAGAGTCTGTCTGGATAGAATTTTCAGAGGGGTGTGAAAAATTGATTTTAGGCGTGATTTACCGTCCTCCAAACTTAGATAGGGAACAAGGAGACTACTTTGGGAGGAAATTGTTAAGGCCACAAGACACGATAACGTAGTAATTTAGGGACTTTAACTTTAGTCAGATTGATTGGAATTTCATGACAGGGAATTTAGAATCTAACGACTTTTTAGAAGTAGTTCAGGATTGCTTTTGAAGCAGTTTGTAACAGAACCTACAAGGGGAAATAACCTACTTGACTTGGTTCTGGCAAGCAAGGAAACCCTTGTTAATAATTTAGAAATTACAGAGGAACTCGGCTCAAGCGACCACAAGTCAATTACCTTTAGCATTGAATGGATGTATGATAGTAGGGATAATTCAGTAATGGTCCCAGATTTTCGCTTAGCAGATTATAATGGACTTAGAGAACACTTATCAACTGTGGACTGGGGTGAAGAAGAGAGGTATCAATATGACAGTTTTCTTAACACTATGCAGGCTGCCCAAAGAACATTTATCCCGTATAAAGAAATTAGATCAAGTAGAAATGACCCAAAATGGATGAATAATAGACTCAAATATCTTTTAGGGCAGAAGAAAGGAATTTATAGGCGCATAAAAAGAGGTGAGGGTCATCTTATAAATCAGTATACTGACATTAAGAGGGACGTTAAAAAGGGAATAAGAAAAGCTAAACGGGACTATGAAATTAAAGTCGCTAGGGATTCAAAAACTAACCCAAAAAGTTTTTTCCAGGTTTATAGAACAAAAGTTAGGGATAAGATAGGTCCCCTTAAAAATAACTTTGGGCATCTTACTGACAAGGAGAATGATATGTGCTCTATTTTTAATAATTATTTTCTCTCGGTTTTCACACAGGAAGACATTAATAATATCCCAGTAATTAATTTTTACAGAGGCCCAGAAGAAGATAAATTATGTAATATCACAGTCACTAGCGAAATGATTATGAAACAGCTGGACCGACTGAAACAAAATAAATCGCCGGGTCCTGATGAGCTTTTTGCAAGGGTTCTTAAGGAATGCAAAATGGAACTCTGTGAACCAATATCTAACATTTTTAATTTATCTCTTCAAACAGGTGTAGTGTCTGATATGTGGAAGATGGCTAATGTAATTCCTATTTTTAAAGCAGGGGACAAGTCACTACCGTCAAACTACCGCCCAATAAGCCTGACCTCAATTGTAGGCAAATTACTGGAGTCAATTATAGCTGATATTATTAGAAGCCATCTAGATAACCATAATTTGATTAATGATACCCAGCATGGATTCACGAGGGGCCGTTCCTGCCTATCTAATTTATTAACCTTCTTCAGTAAAGCTTTTGAGGCTGTTGATCACGATAAAGAATTCGATATTGTTTATTTAGACTTTAGTAAGGCTTTTGATAGAGTACCGCACCAGAGACTGTTAAAGAAAGTGGCAGCTCATGGCATTGGGGGAAAAGTGCTGTCATGGATCGAGTCATGGCTCACTAATAGGAAGCAGAGAGTGTGCATAAATGGGGTTAAACCGAATGGGGACTTGTAACAAGTGGTGTTCCACAGGGATCAGTCTTAGGCCCATTGTTATTTATAATATATATCAATGACCTTGATGAGGGAATTACTAGTGATATGAGCAAATTCGCCGACGACACGAAGATAGGTAGGATAATTGATTCAAACATAGATGTCATAGAACTTCAGGAAGATTTAGACAAACTTAATTCGTGGTCAGAAAAGTGGCAGATGCAGTTCAATGTAGATAAATGCAAGGTTCTGAAGCTCGGGAGTGTCCATAACCCAAGCACTTATAAGTTAAATAACGTAGAACTTAGCCATACAGATTGCGAGAAGGACTTGGGGGTGATGGTAAGCAGCAACCTTAAACCAAGACAGCAATGCCTAAGCGTACGTAATAAGGCAAATAGATTACTGGGATTTATATCAAGAAGTGTTAGCAACAGAAGTCCAGAGGTTATATTACAGCTTTATACATCATTAGTAAGGCCTCACCTAGATTACGCAGCTCAGTTCTGGTCTCCATATTACAGAATGGACATAAATTCGTTAGAAAACATTCAGCGTAGAATGACTAAATTAATACATAGCATTAGAAATCTTCCTTACGAAGAAAGATTGAAGACCCTAAAATTACATTCACTTGTAAGACGTAGAATGAGAGGAGACATGATCGAGGTATATAAGTGGAAGATGGGTATTAATAAGGGGGATATAAATAAGGTCTTGAGGATATCTCTCCAAGAGAGAACCCGCAATAATGGATTCAAATTGGATAAGTTTAGATTTAGAAAGGATATAGGAAAATATTGGTTTGGAAATAGGGTAGTTGATGAGTGGAACAGTCTGCCTAGTAGGGTCATTGAAGCTAGGACCTTGGGTAGTTTCAAATTTAGGTTGGATAAATTCATGAGTGAGAGGGGTTGGATTTGAGTGGGACTCGCACTTGAGTTAATAGAATCTTCAAAGCTTATTTCTTGGGTAGAATTGAAAATTAGGTTTGGCAATTATTCTGTTAGTGGGATGGATTGTGAAGGACCTGCCTAGTTTGGGCCAACAGGCCTGCTGCAGTGTTCCTCCTTTCTTATGTTCTTATGTTCTTATGTTCTTCACGATTCTCCTTTGTATGGACTGATGAAGCCACTGTGTGGCGAAACGTTTCCTCAATAAAGATACCCAAGTGTTGCATATGTGTCTAATTTACCATAAATGGGGTTAAATCCGAATGGGGACTTGTAACAAGTGGTGTTCCACAGGGATCAGTCTTAGGCCCATTGTTATTTATAATATATATCAATGACCTTGATGAGGGAATTACTAGTGATATGAGCAAATTCGCCGACGACACGAAGATAGGTAGGATAATTGATTCAAACATAGATGTCATAGAACTTCAGGAAGATTTAGACAAACTTAATTCGTGGTCAGAAAAGTGGCAGATGCAGTTCAATGTAGATAAATGCAAGGTTCTGAAGCTCGGGAGTGTCCATAACCCAAGCACTTATAAGTTAAATAACGTAGAACTTAGCCATACAGATTGCGAGAAGGACTTGGGGGTGATGGTAAGCAGCAACCTTAAACCAAGACAGCAATGCCTAAGCGTACGTAATAAGGCAAATAGATTACTGGGATTTATATCAAGAAGTGTTAGCAACAGAAGTCCAGAGGTTATATTACAGCTTTATACATCATTAGTAAGGCCTCACCTAGATTACGCAGCTCAGTTCTGGTCTCCATATTACAGAATGGACATAAATTCGTTAGAAAACATTCAGCGTAGAATGACTAAATTAATACATAGCATTAGAAATCTTCCTTACGAAGAAAGATTGAAGACCCTAAAATTACATTCACTTGTAAGACGTAGAATGAGGGGAGACATGATCGAGGTATACAAGTGGAAAATGGGTATTAACAAAGGGGATATAAATAAGGTCTTGAGGATATCTCTCCAAGAGAGAACCCGCAATAATGGATTCAAGTTAGATAAGTTTAGATTTAGAAAGGATATAGGAAAGTATTGGTTTGGAAATAGGGTAGTTGATGAGTGGAACAGTCTGCCTAGTAGGGTTATTGAAGCTAGGACCTTGGGTAGTTTCAAATTTAGGTTGGATAAATTCATGAGTGAGAGGGGTTGGATTTGAGTGGGACTCGCGCATGAGTGGGTAGAATTGTCAAAGCTTATTTCTTGGGTAGCATTGAAAATTGGGTTGAGCAAATATTCTGTTAGTGGGACGGATTGTGAAGGACCTGCCTAGTATGGGCCAACAGGCCT
The DNA here is from genome assembly GCA_009830355.1 of Cherax destructor. Lineage (NCBI taxonomy): Eukaryota > Metazoa > Arthropoda > Malacostraca > Decapoda > Parastacidae > Cherax > Cherax destructor. The sequence continues at coordinate 12,032 of WNWK01002994.1, forward strand.
GCTGCAGTGTTCCTCCTTTCTTATGTTCTTATGTTCTTATATAGAACTATCTTTTGTTTACACAATGTTTTGCCTATTGGTCCATGCTAGGCAGGTCCTACTGCCTCATAATAGGCAGGTCCTACTGGCTCATGCTAGGCAGGTCCTACTGGTGGTGAAAATGTTACTTGCTGCCTTAATGACCCATTAACCAACCTTGTAGTGCATTAGTTCATGCAACTTAATAAATATAAGCAAAAATATATAATTAATCTCTATATTTTTAAGTACGATGATAAGAAATGTATATTAAAAAAAAATTGACAATATTCCCTGCAGAGTATTCCGTTATATTTTAATTGTTTTCCGCTATACATAAGAAAAAAAATGAATACTTATTGTATAAGCCTAACGATAATTTCCAAATAACAAGAGGCTTAATTATATAATTTTTTAAGATGACATATAAACGTGTATTACTGAGTACATTATTTGAGGAGATGCTTGACTTGTTTTTCCCATCTGCTGGTGCTGGTGAAAGCTCTTGTTCCAATGAATTGAAACTGCCATCCCTCTAGATCAAATCAAATTACCCATACCTCCCAGGCCATGTATGGCCAATAGTTTCAGTTTAATATCTTTATTATGCACCCCATACCCATTCTGTGGGAGGTAGTCAAAAGATTACAGAGGTATATAATGGGTCCAGGGACAGATTTCTGAATAAAATATAATTTAGTCAATGGCAGATTTTTTTTTGTATTTTTTTATCAAACAGATGTAGTTTAAAATAAGCAACAGGTATAATTCAAAACAGGTCAGACGTACGATTCAAAATAGGGCAGAAGTACAATTCAAAACATGCCAGACGTACAATTCAAAATATGTCAACCGTACGATTCAAAACATGCCAAACGTACGATTCAAAACGTAGCAAACGTACGATTCAAAACATGCTAAATGTACTATTCAAAACATGCCAGACGTACGATTTAAAACATTATAAATGTATAATTTAAAACATGCCAAACGTACAATTCAAAACATGCCACCCGTACGATTCAAAACACGCCACCCGTACGATTCAAAACATGCCAGACGTACGATTCAAAACATGCCAACCGTACGATTCAAAACATGCTAAACGTACGATTCAAAACATGCCAGATGTACGATTCAAAACAAGCCAGATGTACGACTTAAAATATGATAAATGTATAATTTAAAACATGCCAAACGTGGAATTCAAAACATGCCACCCGTACGATTCAAAACATGCCAGACGTACGATTCAAAACACGCCAACCGTACGATTCAAAACATGTCAGACGTACGATTTAAAACAAGCCAGACGTACGATTCAAAATATGCCAGACATACGATTTAAAACATGCCACCCATACGATTCAAAACATGCCACCCGTACGATTCAAAACATGCCACCCGTACGATTCAAAACATGCTAGACGTACAATTCAAAACATGCCAGACGTACGATTCAAAACATGCCAACCGTACGATTCAAAACATGTCAGACGTACGATTTAAAACAAGCCAGACGTACGATTCAAAACATGCCAGACATACGATTTAAAACATGCCAAACGTACGATTCAAAACATGCCACCCGTACGATTCAAAACATGCCACCCGTACGATTCAAAACATGCCACCCGTACGATTCAAAACATGCCAAACATACAATTCAAAACATGCCAGACGTACGATTCAAAACATGCCAACCGTACGATTCAAAACATGCCAGACGTACGAATTAAAAGCCAGACGTACGATTCAAAACATGCCAGACGTACAATTCAAAACATGCCAGACGTATACTTCAAAACATGCTAGACGTACGATTTAAAACATGACACGTATAATTTAAAACATACCAGACGTACAATTCAAAACAAGCCAAACGTGCAATTCCTTCGACCGTTTGTGCTCCTTTTAAATTCGCCTTTTTTTAATTAAAATTATAAGTTCTTGTAGAGTGTTCATATGAATTGTTATTAGAAATTTAAACTATCACTAACTACAAATCAAGTAAGTTTGACATCTATATAAAAAAATGGTCTTAAAATACGCCGGTGTTGGTCAGATGATGGAACCTCCAGCTGACAGTTTTCAAAACCAATATTATTGGATATTTCACTAGTATTTACCTCTGATTTGCTTTTCTTTGCATTAATATTTGTTGATGAGATTAGCTTCTAACCTCATTCATTTTTTTCTTCAAAATAGTAAAAGATAAAGACTGTAATAAAGTAAATACAGATTATAAAGATGTGTAGCCAGTTCTTTCTGCCATCAACATTGTTGACGATGGAAGAAAATAGTGAACCGTACACATTGTTTTTTTTGGCTTAAATTGACTTGTAGTGGGTGAATTTAACAGTGCAGTATTGAAATTAATCAGTGGGAAGACTTATTATATATTGTATCATTAAACAAACGAGTGAAATGCTGGTATTGGGCGAATATTACGAGAAAACTCATCAACATCCTCATGTTACAATTAGTCTTGTTGGTTATCAGGATGAAATGAACGTGAGTTTTTATATTGTTTGATGCGTTTTAAAATGTAGGGATATAGTTTAGTTTTATTAACACCAGGGACGGCATCAGGGCTACTGTACTGTGGGACTTAGTGGTGGCTGGAAGGTGAGGAGGGGCTAGGAGACTGTTTTGAACATCATTATTATTATTATTATTATACTATTTTATATTATTATTATGTTCTTGATTCGCCGGTACTCTCCCGGCCCGGGTCTATTATTATTTATTATTATTATTATTTATTATTATTATTATTTATTATTATTATTATTTATTATTATTTATTATTATTATTATTTATTATTATTATTATTATTATTATTATTATTATTATTTATTATTATTATTTATTATTATTATTATTTATTATTATTATTATTTATTATTATTATTTTACTTTTATTATTATATTACTATTATATTATTATTATTTTACTTTTATTATTATATTACTATTATAGTATTATTATTACTTATTATATTACTATTATTATATTATTACTTATTATATTACTATTATTATAATATTACTTATTATATTACTATTATTATATTATTACTTATTATATTACTATTATTATATTATTACTTATTATATTACTATTATTATATTATTACTTATTATATTACTATTATTAATTTATTAGTAGATGATATTATCATTATTATTAGTTATTATATTATTATTATTTGGGAGGTGAGGGATTTGTTTTTGTTTTTGCGCTGCTCCTGTTGAACATCTTGTGAATATGTAGCTGGTGATTCTGTGAAGTTTCTTTCAGTATATTGAATTAACAATAACTATGTGGTATTGAACATATATGCTGTATTTAGTTTTTTTTTTTTTGTATCGTTTTAGGGAGATGCCTTAATGCTGGCGATAATCTCTCGATGCAAGGAACTAGACCTACTCTCCCCTTTCTTGGGTTTAATTTGATTGCCTCCTATTTCTGTTTCCCGTACGGCTTTAACGCTCCATAATGAATGTAATATAACTTATTAATTGCTGTATATTTAAAATATATTTATTTTAATTTGCCACAGCCTGGGTGTGTGACCAACGACACTGATCATAACCTCGGTAAGTATTCTTGATTTTAGTGTCTAGTAGTGTGGCATTAATTAATATTAAGACTAAGTAGTGTGGATAGATTTTAAAAGTAACAGAGCAACTAACTTACTGTGTTGTGTAACCTGTCACAACTCATAGCAGAAGTGAGTGGAATCTCATATTTAAAGAACAAAATGTTCTGTATACCAGGCAGAGTTAGGCCATTTAAGTTTGACTCCTGGACACCAGTGGTGAGTTCCGTTTCAATACACCAGTGGTCAGTTATGTTTCAATAAACCAAAGGTCAGTTAGTTGTAGTAAACAAAAGGTTAGTTATGTTTCAATAAGCCAATGACCAGTTATGTTTCAGTAAACCAATGTTCAGTTATGTTTCAATAAACCAATGGTCAGTTATGTTTCATTACACCAGTGGTGAGTTATGTTTCATTACACCAGTGGTGAGTTATGTTTCAGTAACACATGATGCGCACCCACACATCAGATGAGTTTACACCTATACATACACAAAATACACATTTTAGTATTCCCTTGCCTGCTTTCTTCGTTCATTCCCTCGAACGAAACTGGCAAGGAATTTTGACTTTTAATTTCGCAAATATCTTCCCCTCCACACCCCTCGTGTATGCCGTTTGGCGATGTGCAGCCCATATGCGTTTAGCGCAGTCTTGCAATACCACTACTACTATTACATTACAGGCTTTTTAGTATTCATCATGGTTTATATTATCAGGAGTGTGTAGATCTGAGCGACATTTTTGGGTAATCCTACAGTGCTATACATTTACCATTTTAAATTTAGTGATGCATTTACCTTACTCTGACTATTTATTTGTAACTATAAGGATGATGAATAACCTTTTAGTCCCAGCGCTCTGAATATACCGCACTGCCTTGTGGACCATTTGAGACCCATAAACTGGCCCGCGAGGTCGGAAACTGACTTAATATGCCATAAACTGACCTGAGAGGACATAAACTGACCTCCCAATTGTCGTAAATGTGTTGATATCGAAAAGGTGTAGATAAAGACGCGTGCAGTTCAGGACATGTACTAAAGAAAGGTTTCTCTACAAGTGGCTTCAGGCGAAACGTTTCCATTAATAAATGTCCTGAACTGCATATAAGTGTCATTAACCTGAGGATCATGCTATTTGACCTGAAACCAAAACCCTGACTTAGGACATCACATACAGCCGAAGACAACACAAACATAGCCACGAGGCCTGTGGACCTACGTTCAACATCATAGACCTGAAACAAATTGGTCCGTGGAGGCACCTGAAACATGATAAACTGGCCCGATAGACCCAGCAAGATACCTGAGAGGCCGGTGATATCCATCTTGGGTAGATTTCTCGCCTTGAGGACCACGACTGTGAGTCTGTTGGCCGCAGGTTGGTGACACAAGGACACAAGCAGCTCTCCGCGGCCCTGCGAACGGATCTGTGGGTAACGAGCTCGATATCATACTGGAAAAATGATAATTGTCTTGCTACACCACCACAACACTCACCACCTGAGGGACTGGGAGGAGGCGCTAGGGTGGGGGGTGCTGGGAGGGAGTTGTGAGGGTGTGCGAGATGGGTGGGGGAGGTGGTGTTGGTGAATGAGGGAGAAAGGTGTACGGTGAGGGATGGATGAGTGATAGGGGTGTAAGTTTGAGGAGTGATTGTGAGGTATGGGTGAGTGAGGGGAGTGATTGTGAGATATGGGTGAGTGAGAGGAGTGATTGTGAGGTATGGGTGAGTGAGGGGAGTGATTGTGAGGTATGGGTGAGTGAGGGGAGTGATTGTGAGGTATGGGTGAGGGGAGTGATTGTGAGGTATGGGTGAGGGGAGTGATTGTGAGGTATGGGTGAGGGGAGTGATTGTGAGGTATGGGTGAGGGGAGTGATTGTGAGGTATGGGTGAGAGGAGTGATTGTGAGGTATGGGTGAGGGGAGTGATTGTGAGGTATGGGTGAGGGGAGTGATTGTGAGGTATGGGTGAGGGGAGTGATTGTGAGGTATGGGTGAGGGGAGTGATTGTGAGGTATGGGTGAGGGGAGTGATTGTGAGGTATGAGTGAGGGGAGTGATTGTGAGGTATGGGTGAGTGGAGTGATTGTGAGGTATGGGTGAGGGGAGTGATTGTGAGGTATGGGTGAGGGGAGTGATTGTGAGGTATGTGTGAGGGGAGTGATTGTGAGGTATGTGTGAGGGGAGTGATTGTGAAGTATGGGTGAGTGAGGGGAGTGATTGTGAGGTATGGGTGAGTGAGGGGAGTGATTGTGAGGTATGGGTGAGTGAGGGGGAAGGGAGTCACTCCTCACACTCACCAGCAGCTGCACCACCCACTCACCTCCTCCCTTCCGAATTCATCTAAGTCACCACAAAGGTAACTACCATACAAGAACAACAAGCCTAATACTCAGCTCAAAATCTTAGCCAAAATGCATCCTTAATTAATTAAGCAGCACGAACTTCAAGCAAAATATATTACGTAAAGATTTAAAACTTTTTCTTTATTTAAAATTGCCGTTGAAAATTTGAAAAAAAATATTGAAAAGAACTAGTATACTACTAGTATTAATGAAACACAATGCAAAAAAAAAAAAAAGTTAAAATTGAAAAAAGATGAAATATTAAGATGAGACTAACCAGACTTTGAAGAGTCGACGACAGTACACCGCCAGACTTTGTTAGTAGTACAAACTTTGGGATATGTTATGAGCTCATGTACACACACATTACCTCGTATTTCCCAAGCATTGTATGACCCAACAAGTTTAGCGCTCCCTCATGATTATAATAATTAAAGATTATAATAATTATAATGATTATAATAAGAAAGACGTTAGTACTACTCTGCAGGGGAACAGTGAAGCTGAAACATTGAATGCAAAGTGAAATAAGTAAAAATAGTGAACTACGGTACAGAGTATGAGGTGTGAGAACACTTACCAAGTGACAAGTGAAGACAACGAATAGGGAATAAAGAGTGTAAACAGCGAGGGGACACAGAAAGGCTAATTTGTATAGATTACATTTAAAAGTAAAATTGTAGTGAGTTACCTTGATGAAGTGAGGTACCTTGCGAATGAATTACTTTTGAGGGAATGTGAGTTAGCTTGAGAGAGTGGGTTACCTTGTTACTTTGATGTTGAGGACGTTACTTGAGATAGAGCATGTTACGTTGAAAGAGTAAAGTTACCTTGAGGTAGAGCCAGTTACCTTGAGGGAGCGCGGGGTTATCTCCCTGGCGAGGCTGAGGGAGGTCTCAGTGTTGGAGAGGTCGAGCTGAGCCAGAGGTGACACAACCTCACCAATAATGTCGTCACGGGAGTACCTGTCGAAGCTGAGTACCACGAAGTGTAGAGTGATCACCTGTGTACGTTAGTCGTGGTTACTTAGTGACAGTCATGGTGGTAGTAGTGGTGGCAGTGATGAACACAGAATGGCATTGATGGCAGTCGGGGTATTACTCATAGCACAACTGTGCCAATGGTTCTTTGGTTGGTAAATAGGATTTAATTAAAGCGTCTAGACTACGCTAGGGTCATGAAGACTACATGCATATCACCTGTGCACCATCCTTCAAGAATACTTTAATCACTTTTAAGGTGATTAATGTAAGCTCTCATTGTATATACACTAAGAGACATACACCTCACGGTATATATGTACATGTATATCCTGTATGCTAATGACTGCAGAGAGGTTAATACAAATTTATGTGATGCCTGTGTCGGAATACGTGTCGCCAGTGTCAACAGCCTGCTTGATCAGACCCACAATAAGGAGGCCTCGTAATGATTATGTAATTTTAAACTTTAACTTACAAACAGTACATGTATACAATCATCTTTCTTTAGCATTTCTTAGTTTTGTAAAATTTCATTTCGGGGGAACCATTAATATTTGCCACAATAAAATGTCACATTAGTTGCATGTGTGTCCATTTACCTTACATTCTGTCAGCAATTCTACCATTATTAATAACCCATTAACATATAACCCAGATTCGATCCCAAATGCTTCGCTGTTTGTAAATTCTTTAGGCGTGTCTGTAGCTGGAAATACAAAGTGGTGTAAGTTTAGTGTTTAGGCCTACCTGGAGCTGAGAGTAGTTGATACCGTAGAAGGTAAAGTCTTCGTCGTAGACTGGGTTGAGAGTCTTGCGGAGCACACGAGTCTTGACCTTGTGTTGCTTCTCTGGCAGCAGCTGCAACTTGACGTAGGGATCGCTGGAGGTGAGAGCTGGGTCCTTAGCTGGCAGACCTGTGCACTTGACGATTGTCACCACTAGAGCGTTTTTATCGAAGTTATACCTGGTGCAGGGAGTGGAAGAGAGAGTGCATCAGCCTAAACTATAGTATTATTATTATTTCCTACTACGTACTACTAAACACACACGTACAGGAGCTATGAATCGACACCTGCAACCACAACTAGGTGAATACACACACACACACAAACACACTCCAACCACATGTAAGTGAGTACACACACACACGCACACACACACATTGTCTTACCAGATCTTAATTTAGATAGAATAATACATTTGACAGATGCGAGGTGTGGAACGATCTCTTTCCCTTCTCTCCTCTCCTCTCCTCTACCTCCCTTCTTTCCTCTCTCCTTCTCCCTCATTTCCATCTCTACTTTCATCCCTTAGTTTTCTTACTCTCCCTACGTCTATCTCCTTCACTCTTCCACTTTCTTTCCTCAGTCCTCTTCCGTTTCTGCTTCCCACCATCAGTCCTCTTCCGTTTCTGCTTCCCACCATCAGTCCTCTTCCGTTTCTGCTTCCCACCATCAGTCCTCTTCTATTGCCCTCCATCAGTTCTTTTATTACCTCCCTCAGTACCTCCCTTCATCTCCCTCAGTGCCTCCCTTCATCTCCCTCAGTGCCTCCCTTCATCTCCCTCAGTGCCTCCCTTCATCTCCCTCAGTGCCTCCCTTCATCTCCCTCAGTGCCTCCCTTCATCTCCCTCAGTGCCTCCCTTCATCTCCCTCAATACCTCCCTTCATCTCCCTCAGTGCCTCCCTTCATCTGCCTCAGTGCCTCCCTTCATCTCCCTCAGTGCCTCCCTTCATCTCCCTCAATACCTCCCTTCATCTCCCTCACTGCCTCCCTTCATCTCCCTCAGTGCCTCCCTTCATCTGCCTCAGTGCCTCCCTTCATCTCCCTCAGTGCCTCCCTTCATCTCCCTCAGTGCCTCCCTTCATCTCCCTCAATACCTCCCTTCATCTCCCTCAGTGCCTCCCTTCATCTGCCTCAGTGCCTCCCTTCATCTCCCTCAGTGCCTCCCTTCATCTCCCTCAGTGCCTCCCTTCATCTCCCTCAGTGCCTCCCTTCATCTCCCTCAATACCTCCCTTCATCTCCCTCAGTGCCTCCCTTCATCTGCCTCAGTGCCTTCCTTCATCTCCCTCAGTGCCTCCCTTCATCTCCCTCAATACCTCCCTTCATCTCCCTCAGTGCCTCCCTTCGTCTCCCTCAGTGCCTCCCTTCATCTGCCTCAGTGCCTCCCTTCATCTCCCTCAGTTCCTCCCTTCATCTCCCTCAGTGCCTCCCTTCATCTGCCTCAGTGCCTCCCTTCATCTCCCTCAGTGCCTCCCTTCATCTGCCTCAGTGCCTCCCTTCATCTGCCTCAGTGCCTCCCTTCATCTCCCTCAGTGCCTCCCTTCATCTGCCTCAGTGCCTCCCTTCATCTCCCTCATGAGGTGCCTCTCCTGCCTGGTGTGGTATTCACCTGAGTTTGAAGTGTAGTTTACCAAGACGTGTTGGTGTTGTTTCTTTGGTCAGGTTGCGTTGGTTGAGTTCCACTTCCTCCTTGGACGGTGTGCTAGGCTTGTCTTGTTCGTTCTCGTAGCTCACTTGTTCACCATCTCCTCCTCCATGACCAAGATCACCCACACACTCTGAGAACACCTGCCAAGCCACAAGCAAAACGCAATCGATAACCTTATAGCATAATGTGTGTGTGTTGAGCTTCAACTAATCACTTAATAGTAACAAATAGTTTTGAATGTGAGTTCTGCCTATGAAAAAGTTTGTTGTAGTAAAGGTGTGAAGCATGTACGATACGAGAATACCGAGGCCATATATATCTGGAGATAAGTTTACACGTGAAGTTACCGATGCAAGAATACGGAGCCCCTGGTCAGTGCTTAGTGCTCACACCAACATAATCTCTTATTCAGTAAAGTTTGTGTTTATTGTATGTTCTTATTTCAAGGGTATTTTTCTCTGTTTGATGCTAGTATTTTTGTGTTTACATACGTTTGTATGAGTGTATGTATTGTGTTCTTTAGTCAGAACTTGTTGACTTAGCTCAGAGCGCAACATTTGGTTTAGCAATTACCATACATGCCCAGTGCAAATTTATCGCTGTAATAAAAGGTTTTAGTCTAAGTCTCTTTTGAGTTATGTTAACCCCATAAGAGGTAATATAAGTATGCATCTCTTATAATTCAATATTATATAGGTTATATTACGTAAATTTGGCTTCTTAATTCATATTGTGATCAGAATCTTTAATCATCTTTGTTATATTTTGACATTCTTTTACTATTATTCTAGTACAGATGATGTATGTATATATATATATATATATATATATATATATATATATATATATATATATATATATATATATATATATATATATATATATATATATCGTGCTGATTAGGTACAACTTGCGATTTTGGCTTAAATAGCAATGCTCTTCTTGCCGAATAAGGCAAGCGAAATTTTGTGAATGCAATAATTTCGCAAAAATCATTCTGAACCTAAGGAAAAAAATATATTTCATTGTGTTTATTATTAAATTATTGTAAACATATCTAAAATATATTTAGTTGGATTAGGTTAAATTCAATTGCGCTTGTTATAATAAGGTTAGGTAAGTTTTCTAAGGTGCTTTTGGTACAAAATTATTAATTTTTACATTAACGTAAATGAAAAAAAATATATATCTTTAAACGTATAAGTACCCAGAAGGAGAATGTAGAATATAACTTTGGTATATCTGTGTCTAGCATTAGGAATAATATTAGGAGAGAAGTAAATAATGAAAATGATTGTTATAGGAATGCAGTTAGAAGCCTGAGTAGATCTATAACCCACTATGATAACATGAACATAGATAAGTATGTTTATGGAGCAACTTGCAATGTGAACAGACTGACTGATGTTGTAGTGGCCAGGCTTAGGCTTGGCTACAAGTACTGACTGATGTTGTAGTGGCCAGGCTTAGGTTTGGTTACAAGTACTTCTGGCAGTTTGGGAGACACACAGATGATGATCAAACTAAATGCAAATTATGTGATCAGGCATATGGTCACTGTCTTGAACACTATGTGCTTAATTGTGCACTTATTAAGGAATACAGAGATAGACAGTATAATAACCTATGTGACATGTCAAGATATCTTATTAATGAAATAAGATACCAGATATACTAAGCAAATTCCCTAAATTTGCTTGTAACAGATAAGTGAAATGTAGATATAAATCCATATGTACAATTGTTAACCCTTTTGGGGCCTAGTTCCTAGGCCTTTTGTGTATCCATATGCTCTTGCGCTACCATCCACAGGATGGATATGGGGTGCACAATAAACTAGCCACTTCGGTGGCAAAATTTAATCTAGAGCAAATTTTAGAAAGGGTATCACAGTGGGCGCCTGTGACGAGAGGGGTACCGCAGGGGTCAGTCCTAGGACCAGTGCTATTCTTGGTATATGTGAATGACATGACGGACGGGATAGACTCAGAAGTGTCTCTGTTCGCAGAAGATGTGAAATTAATGATGAGAATCAAATCGGATGAGGACCAAGCAGGACTTCAGAGAGACCTGGACAAGCTTGACATCTGGTCTAGCAACTGGCTTCTCGAATTTAATCCCACCAAATGCAAAGTCATGAAGATCGGAGAAGGGCAAAGAAGACCGCTGACAGAGTACAGGCTAGGTGGACAAAGGCTACAAACCTCGTCAAAGGAGAAAGACCTTGGGGTGAGTATAACACCAAGCACGTCTCCGGAGGCACACATCAACCAGATAACTGCGGCAGCATATGGGCGACTGGCAAACCTAAGATTAGCATTCCATTACCTTAACAAGGAATCGTTCAAGACACTGTACACCGTGTACGTCAGGCCCATACTAGAGTATGCAGCACCAGTCTGGAACCCACACCTGGTCAAGCACGTCAAGAAATTAGAGAAAGTGCAAAGGTTTGCGACAAGGTTAGTTCCACAACTCAGGGGACTGTCCTATGAAGAAAGGTTGAGGGAAATAGGACTAACAACACTGGAGGACAGAAGGGTTAGAAGAGACATAACGACATACAAAATACTGCAGGGAATCGACAAGGTAGATAGTGACAGGATGTTCCAGAGAGGAAACACAGAAACAAGGGGACACAACTGGAAGCTTAAGACTCAGATGAGTCAAAGGGATGTTAGGTAGCATTTCTTCAGCCATAGAGTAGTCAGGAAGTGGAATAGTCTAGCAAACGATATAGTGGAGGCGGGAACCATACATAGTTTTAAGACAAGGTAAAGCTCATGGAGCAGGGAGAGAAGAGACGCAGTAGCGGACAGCGAAGAGGCGGGGCCAGAAGCAGAGTATCGACCCTGCAACCACAATTAGGTGAGTACACACACACACACACGGTGGCCTGGTGGCTAAAGCTCTCACTTCACGCACGTAGGGCCCGGGTTCGATTCCCGGTGGGGCAGAAACATTTCGAAGTGTTTCCTTACACATACAACAGACCTAGTGTCTAATCGACATGTGCCTAGGACAAAATGATAACTAACACACACACACACACACACACACATATATATATTTTTTTTTTTAAAAAAAAAAAAATATATATATATATATATATATATATATATATTGTGACACATTTTTGCAGTTTTTACGGTTCGAATGACCATTTGTATTGTGATTCATATATACTTCTGGCAAAACAATTATGAAATGAATAATAGTAAATGTTTCCTTTTTTGGTTCACCCTACCTTGGTGGAGAAACAGATAAGGTGTGAGTGATGGTGAATGTGTTTACTTCTGTATGACCATATATTGAATGGATATGACACATGTGTCATAGAAAATAATTCAGAGAGTTGGTGTATGTAAAGGAGTGTGTTACCTGGTGTGCAGGAGAGGAGTGCCGGGTAGTTGCTGTGGAGGCTGTGGTGAGGCTACCCACACAGCCTCCTGGGGGTAAGCCACCACCGGTGGGTGTCCGGGCTCCAGGAGGAGTCTTGCCTCCCCCTGGTGACTTTCCTGTTGGGGTAAACGAGGTCAGGGAACAACATAATCTTCAGAGATTAACAAGAAACCTACTATAATTATCACATTATATATTAATCATTATAATTACCAATTGGAAACCAGCTTCACGCTGGTTAGACCCAACTGTCTTACAGGATTCCAGAGTAATTAAAGTTTACAATATTTCCTCATCACCACCACCACGTAAACTAATCACAAAAGCCAAGAGAAGTAAAATTCAGGTTAATTTTATTTGAATTCCTTGGAGTGTGTGGGAGCGCTCTTGAAAGGTTCCAGTACTCTGCTGTTAAAGGGAGGATGCTCTAAACTCACCCAGCTATTGACTTTCTCTACACGTTTAAGTATCACATTTATATTGTCCGTTTTCATGCATTATATTTTATTTGTTTGTTCATTTGTGGATATATATATATATATATATATATATATATATATATATATATATATATATATATATATATATATATATATATATATAAGAAACTGCGCTAACCGGGGTCGAATCCGTGTTATTTTAGCCTGCCTCGTGGGAAGCAAGTTAAAATTCCTGACGCTTTTACCACGGCTAGCCACAGTTTATTGCTTAAAACCAATTGTTCGTGGTTGCATTAATCTATGTAAGATCACAGTAAACAGGTGATATCACAGTATTCAGAACAACAACTGTAATAAAAATAGTGAAATTCCAAGCGCTTTCGTGATTACGTGATTTCTGATATTATCAAGGATAATGTGAGAAATCACGAAAGCCTGGAATCTCACTTATTCTTCACAGTGGTTGTTCTGCATATGTGTGTGTATATATATATATATATATATATATATATATATATATATATATATATATATATATATATATATATATATATATATATATATATATGTGTGTGTGTGTGTGTCTTGTGTTATATGACATAACTGGAGCCACAGGTCAATTATAACGAGTAAAAGTTGTGAGGAGAGAAAATTTAATACTCTCTTGAAAAAATGAAGGCAGACTTTAATGCTGTATTTGTGAGTAACGAGCGATCTGATCCTCTGAGGCAGCACCTGTATAGGATCAAGTACCTCGTGTCTCTTGAAAAAAAGAGCATCAAACTTATGCTTAATGATTTAAATTGATTGTACCGCAGCAATGCTGTGAAATAGGAATCTTTCTATAATGAATAAATCTTTTTGTATGCAAGTATATGAGAAAATATCAAGATTTTAATGAAGCAGAATAATATTCGGTGTTTTAATTTGTGATTCCATCGTGAAGAACCTGCACACTTCCTCGGCCCCCTGTACCCTAGCCCACTCTAACCCTCCATCACCCCTAACCCACCACACCCTCTGTCCACACACTTCCTCGGCCCCCTGTACCCTAGCCCACTCTAACCCTCCATCACCCCTAACCCACCACACCCTCTGTCCACCCACTTCCTCGGCCCCCTGTACCCTAGCCCACTCTAACCCACCATCACCCCTAACCCACCACACCCTCTGTCCACACACTTCCTCGGTCCCCTGTACCCTAGCCCACTCTAACCCACCATCACCCCTAACCCACCACACCCTCTGTCCACACACTTCCTCGGCCCCCTGTACCCTAGCCCACTCTAACCCTCCATCACCCCTAACCCACCACACCCTCTGTCCACCCACCTCGCCTAATACCTGCAGTAAATCCACTAGACATTAACCAGACAGTGGCAGCATGGTGTGGGCGGAGAGAGGAGGCAACCATGATCAGTGAAGGATATTATATCACCTTGTGAGAGGTGGTGTAAAAACCTTGAGGGCATAACATGTCTGCAAGTGAGAGTATATGAACATAAATGCACGAATAACTGCAACGATCAAAGCATTTGTGTTCAACATAGGAGCACACACGACCACCTTATGACGCTGAATGATGCCAAGTTAATTATCCAAGCAAACAAACTACGCTGTCATAAATGTTTAGGTGTCATGACAGTCACCCACAGCATCCCACAATACTCCAGTACCTGTAATATTTTTAAAATCTTGGTAAAGAGAATACTGCCCACCCTGAAGACTGCTGACACCAGCTGTCTGCCCACCATGAAGACTGCTGACACCAGCCGTCTGCCCACCCTGAAGACTGCTGACACCAGCTGTCTGCCCACCCTGAAGACTACTGACATCAGCTGTCTGCCCACCCTGAAGACTGCTGACACCAGCCGTCTGCCCACCCTGAAGACTGCTGACACCAGCTGTCTGCCCACCCTGAAGACTGCTGACACCAGCCGTCTGTCCACCCTGAAGACTACTGACACCAGCTGTCTGCCCACCCTGAAGACTGCTGACACCAGCCGTCTGCCCACCCTGAAGACTGCTGACACCAGCTGTCTGCCCACCCTGAAGACTGCTGACACCAGCTGTCTGCCCACCCTGAAGACTGCTGACACCAGCCGTCTGTCCACCCTGAAGACTACTGACATCAGCTGTCTGCCCACCCAGAAGATTGCTAACACCAGCTGACTGCCCACCCTGAAGACTACTAACACCAGCCAGGAAGGCCACACCTACTGCCTCACTCTATACATCTCAACTTTCCCTTTATCTGCACTTCTTTTCCCCTAACTCGCTTGAAATGTTTCCTCAATACATGTCTTTGTTCACACTGTGTCGTTATAATCTCTTAGCTGCTACTGATTCCTGACGTCCAGGGGCTGTGTGTGCGCTCACCTATTTGTGGTTGCAGGGAAGCGGGTCCAGTCGCAGCTCCTGGCCCCGCCTCTTCGCTGGTCGTGTGGGGTGTGTGTGTATGGGTCACGATTTTTATTTCCCCCCCTCTCTTTGTCTCCTTATTAATTTATCCTTTACTCCTACCTTTTACAACGATATTGACCCCTAAATAATAAAAAGGCACAATACCGTGACTGGAACAATATACAAATAACCAATACATAAAGAGAATGAAACTTATTTATTCTCCTGTGCGCTGGTTATTTGTGTATTGTGTTTTATTGATCCCTTTCTTTCCCTTCCACTCCTTATATACAACCCCAATTCTCTTTGTCTCTTTCTAGTTTCGTTTATTTTATTTTGTGACTTATTTTCGCATCTCTTATAGTATGAAGCTCATCAAAGAAAACGGTACAAGAACCAAACTAATTCAAACATCATGTCATAAATGTAACCAAAGAAAGCTGAAACACAATGAGGGCAAACCATAGCATTAATATTGCTTACCTCCTGGGGGAGTCTTGGGCCCCGTGGGTGAGGGGGACTTCTTGAGATAGTGGCTCTGTGGCTGTGGATTCTTCACTGCTGTAGGTCTCCTGAGAGTGACGGTGCGATCCCCTAGCTTCTTGTGGTTACCTCTCCTCCTGTAGCAGGCCCAGGCCAGTGCACCCACTATCAGTACCAGCACCGCGGCTCCCACGCTCACACCCACCACTCCTGGCGTCGACACTGTAACACACACACATACCAAAAACAAGAGTTAATGTGGGGGATCAAGGAGTTGCAGCCGCCTTCCTCTTACTCCAATGAAACCTAAGTGCCTCCCATTCCCCAGGTGTAGTGTGCTAAGTGCCTCCCATTCCCCAGGTGTTGTGTGCTGATTGCCTCCCATTCCCCAGGTGTTGTGTGTTGATTGCCTCCCATTCCCCAGGTGTAGTGTGCTAAGTGCCTCCCATTCCCCAGGTGTTGTGTGCTGATTGCCTCCCATTCCCCAGGTGTTGTGTGCTGATTGCCTCCCATTCCCCAGGTGTAGTGTGCTAGCCTCCCATTAGTTTTGGGCTGATTGCCTCCATCCCTGTTGGCTGATTCTCCCTTCCGTGGGTGAGGGTGTAGTGTGCTATGCCTCCATTCCCCAGGTGTTGTGTGCTGATTGCCTCCCATTCCCAGGTGTTGTGTGTTGATTGCCTCCCATTCCCAGGTGTAGTGTGCTATGCCTCCCATTCCCAGGTGTTGTGTGCTGATTGCCTCCCATTCCCCAGGTGTTGTGTGCTGATTGCCTCCCATTCCCCAGGTGTAGTGTGCTAAGTGCCTCCCATTCCCCAGGGTTGTGCTACCCCCACCAGTGTTGTGTGCTGATTGCCTCCCATTCCCCAGGTGTTGTGTGTTGATTGCCCATTCCCCAGGTGAGTTGCGCCTCCCATTCCCCAGGTGTTGTGCTGATTCTCCATTCAGGTGTGTGTGATTGCCTCCATCCAGGTAGTGTGCTTGCCTCCCATTCCCCAGGTGTTGTGTGCTGATTGCCTCCCATTCCCCAGGTGTTGTGTGCTGATTGCCTCCCATTCCCCAGGTGTTGTGTGCTGATTGCCTCCCATTCCCAAGAATTGAATGTTTCTCCAGTAATAATAATAGTAATACTAATAATAATTACGATAAGAAGGATATAGTAACTACAAGGAAGTAGTACATAGTAAGAACAATCTGAGAATGTGGAAGTAAGAGAGGAAGTGGAGGGAGGGAGAAGGAACAGTCTAGGAATGAGAATGAGGTGGTAAGGAAGTAGGGAGAGAGAGCAGTCTAGGAATAAGAGTGCAAGGAAGAATTAGGGAAGGTAGGAAGAACAGGAATTATGGAAGGGGGATGGAGGATACCCACTTCACAAGGCTCCTTCAGAGTGATATTCGCCTTATGTAAAGTAGGTCAACCAGGCACTGTAACTATCACAGGTCTTCGCGTCTCCTCTCCGCTCTCTCTTGTTCGCTCCTCTCGTCTCCGTCTCTCGTCTCGCTTTCCTGTTTCATCGTTTCGCTCTCTCGTTGGTCCTGTTATCCTCTCTTCGCCTCTTTCGCTCTCTCTCGCTCTTCTCGTCTCTTGCTCTTCCTCTTCGCTTCGCTCTTCTCTGTTCCTCTCTCTTCGTCTCGTTTCTCGCTTTCTCGCTCTCTTCGTTCTCGTCTCGCTCTCTCGTCTCTCGCTTCTCGTCTCTCGCTCTCGCTCTCTCGTCTCTCGCTCTCGCTCTTCGCTCTCGCTCCTTCTCGCTCTTCTCTCTTCGCTTCTCCTCTCGCTTCCTCGCTCTCTTCGCTCTCTTCGCTCTCTGCTCTCTCTTCGCTCTCTCGCTCGCTCTCTCTCTCGCTTCTCCTCTCGCTCTCTCGTTCGCTCTCTCTTCGCTCTCTGCTCTCGCTTCTCGCTCTCTCTCGCTCTCTCTCGCTCTCTTCTTCGCCTCTCTCGCTCTCGCTCTTCGCTCTCGCTCTCTCGCTCTTCTCTCTCTTCGCTTCGCCTCTTCGCTCTCTCTGCTCTCTCTCGCTCTCGCTCTTCGCTCTCTCTCCTCTCTGCTTCTCGCTCTCTCGTCTCTCCTCGCTCTCGCTCTCTCGTCTCTCTCTTCCTCGCTCTCTCGCTCTCTCTTCGCTCTCTCGCTTCTCTCCTCCTTCTTCGCTTTCTCTTCGCTTCTCGCTTCTTCTTCTCGCTCTCTCTGACTTCTCGCTCTCTCTCGCTCTCTCGCTCTCTCTCTCTCGCTCTCTCGCTCTCTCTCGCTCTCTCTCGCTCTCTCTCGCTCTCTCACTCTCTCTCTCGAGTTTACCTGGAGTCTACCTGGAGAGAATTCCAGGGGTCAACGCCCCCTGCGTGCTGGCCGCACGCAGTCCAACGTACGAACCACAGCCTGGCTGGTCAGGTACCGACTTTAGGTGCCTGTCCAGTGCCTGCTTGAAGACAGCCAGGGGCTTGTTGGTAATCCCCCTGATGTATGCTGGGAGGCAGTTGAACAATCTTGGGCCCCTGATACTTATTGTGTTGTCCCTCAACGTGCTAGTGGCACCCCTGCTCTTCATTGGGGGGATGTTACATCGCCTGCCGAGTCTTTTGCTTTCGTAGGGAGTGATTTTCGTGTGCAAGTTTGGTACTAATCCCTCGAGAATTTTCCACGTGTATATAATAATGTATCTCTCCCGCCTGCGTTCTAGGGAGTACAGGTTTAGGAACTTCAAGCGTTCCCAGTAATTGAGGTGGTTTATCGCAGTTATGCGTGCCGTGAAGGTTCTCTGCACATTTTCAAGGTCAGCAATTTCACCCGCCTTGAAAGGTGCAGTTAGTGTGCAGCAATATTCCAGCCTAGATAGAACAAGCGATCCGTAAAGTGTCAACATGGGCTTGGCATCCCTGGTTTTGAAGGTTCTCATTATCCATCCTGTCATTTTTCTAGCAGATGTGATTGCTACGGTGTTATGGTCCTTGAAGGTGAGATCCTCTGACATGATCACTCCCAGGTCTTTGACATTAGTTTTTCGCTCTATTGTGTGGTTGGAATTAGTTTTGTACTCCGATGAGATTTTAATTTCCTCACGTTTTCCGTATCTGAGTAATTGAAATTTCTCACCATTGAACTTCATATTGTTTTCTGCAGCCCATTTAAAGATTTGGTTTATGTCTGCTTGGAGTCTTGCAGTGTCTTCAACGGTGGACACTGTCATACAGATTCGGGTGTCATCTGCAAAGGAAGACACAGCAATGTGGCTTATATCCCTGTCTATGTCCGATATGAGGATGAGGAACAGGATGGGAGCGTGTACTGTGCCTTGTGGAACAGAGCTTTTCACAGTAGCTGCCTCAGACTTTACTCTGTTGACTACTACTCTTTGTGTTCTAGTTGTTAGGAAATTATAGATCCATCTACCAACTTTTCCTGTTATTCCTTTATCACGCATTTTGTGTGCTATTACACCATGGTCACACTTGTCAAAGGCTTTTGCAAAAGACGGTGTATATAACATCTGTATTCTGTTTATCTTCTAGAGCATCCAGGACCTTGTCGTAGTGGTCCAGTAGTTGGGACAGACAGGAGCGACCTGCTCTCTCTCTCTCTCTCTCTCTCTCTCTCTCTCTCTCTCTCTCTCTCTCTCATTGAAACTCTTATACTATTATTATTGTAACCTAAATTGTTTGTATGTTTCATATACTTGCTAAATCTCCTTACTTTCTGCCTAGCTATATATATAAACTACAGAGTATTATGAAAATTTTGTTCTTCTAATAAGAGTCTGATTAAAACAATATATTTGTTTGCTTGTTGTGGTGCAGTAAATGGACTGCTGGTCAGTAATTAACAAACAAAGCTGCTGTAATCACCAGCCACGACATAAGGTGTACTATAATGGGAGGAAAAAGTTGATTAAGTATAAGGTCAGTGGACCGTCACTTTGTGGACACCTGCAGAAATTTGTTTACCTTCTCACGTTTCATTAAGGAAGACTAATACCTCATTTTTTCTACTAACATAATAATCTCTCATTGTCTCTATATTTATCTTATTTGGGTGTTGTTCCTCAGTGTGCAAGAGAGGGGAACTGAAATTTCGTCAGGTGTATAATGTAGTGAAAGAGGACTCACTCCTGTCCAGCTGTGGTCCCATTAAAAATATAGATAAAGTTCCTTTTCTCTGGGGGTTCCGCTTTCCTAGTCAGACATAAAACTATGAAAAATAAGTAGGAGGAAAATCCCCCACCCTATTCCAAAATAAACAATAAAATAATAATTGGAGAAAAGGCTCTTCCCCTGAGTAATGTTTCACCCTGTGGCTCTGAATGGACCAATAGGCTTCATACACAGCTTCGTCTGCACCAGTAAGGATAATGATAAAGGCAGAAACCCTTCCTCTTGGGCTGTCACGTGGTAATCATAATAATGCATGGTGACAAGCCCCACCCCCTGGCTAGCCATCAACCAATCATAATGTGAGAAGCCCCGCCCCTTGGCCTGCCATGAGCCAATCACAATAATTGGAGAGAGGAATGGCTCTGCCCACTTGCCTCTATGACGTGTAATAGTGCAGCCCAGCCTCATGAATATACTAGTATATAAAACAAGATCACACTAAGCTGGTGATATCACCTCTGGACATGTTGAAGCTTGTGTATGTGTTCAACTAAGTTTAACCCTTATGGGTTTAGCACTTAGTTTTGATTGTAATAATAATAATGAAGTAAGTACAGACTTCTGGAGTTGCTGAAGGTTGTGTAGTAAGTGTGAGATGGATACTGGTCATTACCTGTTCTCAGCTACACCGACAGAACTGTGCTCCTGGTCTCCACTCTTCCCTATTTTAACCTATTATGTCTCACCAAGGATATAATAATGAAGAGAGAGGCAAGTAAATTCCCTGGCCACCGCTCCAGTCACTTACGGCTTCCTGGAAAACAAGAGAAAAAGAGGGTGTAAATAATGATGTTTACAGTTGTAAATTTGTGTATTTTTTAAGTGATGCAATTTGTGCTTAGCTGAAATATTGATTGAAAGTGTAAATATAATTAATGAAGGGTGAAATCTCTCTCTCCTACCATAACTATCACTACAACTACCATCACAAATACCACTATCACCTGAACAATTACCATCACCACAAAAACAACAACTACCATCACCACAACTACCACCATTACATGATTATTCCGTAAATTCCCTAAACTGCGCCACATTTTCTCTTAATATAAATTCCGTTTTCTGTTGTGTAAACATTGCTCATATAACATAGTTATCCTTGGATATTTAAAACTATTGTTTAATTTATATTCGGCTTTGTTAAGAATGTAAATAAAATCTTTTTATTACGACCACAAGCCAAAAGAGTTAAAACACGGTGTATATTTTTTATCTTTTATTTTTGTTGGTGGAACGACGTTGAAATTTAATTTTATGTACAATCTCTCTCTCTCTCTCTCTCTCTCTCTCTCTCTCTCTCTCTCTCTCTCTTCATAGGGTTTTATAAGGTTAGGTTAAGGTTCCTAACTTTATTTACAAATTAAGAGCTGTTATCTACTCTCTCGCAGTACATGAAGAAATGGATAAATATTTTGATGCTTTCTTCTAAGTCTAAAATTTATTCTGTTATGATTATCATCATTATCGTTATTAGTATTGTTATTATTATTATTATTAACAATAAAACGTAATAATATGTACCTGAATTGTTCATATTATGCTTGATAATACAACCCAAAAACAAAGTTGTTTTAATATTTAGAATAAGGAGATGAGATCAGACAGCCCTGGCTGCTCACCTGAGATCACACAGCCCTGGCTGCTCATCTGAGATCACACAGCCCTGGCTGCTCACCTGAGATCACACAGCCCTGGCTGCTCACCTGAGATCACACAGCCCTGGCTGCTCACCTGAGATCACACAACCCTGGCTGCTCACCTGAGATCACACAACCCTGGCTGCTCACCTGAGATCACACAGCCCTGGCTGCTCACCTGAGATCACACAGCCCTGGCTGCTCACCTGAGATCACACAGCCCTGGCTGCTCATCTGAGATCACACAGCCCTGGCTGCTCATCTGAGATCACACAACCCTGGCTGCTCACCTGAGATCACACAACCCTGGCTGCTCACCTGAGATCACACAACCCTGGCTGCTCACCTGAGATCACACAGCCCTGGCTGCTCACCTGGTATCACACAACCCTGGCTGCTTACCTGGTATCACACAACCCTGGCTGCTCACCTGAGATCACACAACCCTGGCTGCTCACCTGAGATCACACAGCCCTGGCTGCTCACCTGAGATCACACAGCCCTGGCTGCTCACCTGAGATCACACAGCCCTGGCTGCTCACCTGAGATCACACAGCCCTGGCTGCTCATCTGAGATCACACAGCCCTGGCTGCTCACCTGAGATCACACAGCCCTGGCTGCTCACCTGAGATCACACAACTCTGGCTGCTCACCTGAGATCACACAACCCTGGCTGCTTACCTGGTATCACACAACCCTGGCTGCTCACCTGAGATCACACAACCCTGGCTGCTCACCTGAGATCACACAGCCCTGGCTGCTCACCTGAGATCACACAGCCCTGGCTGCTCACCTGAGATCACACAACCCTGGCTGCTCACCTGGTATACACTCACACGTGTATTTGTCTCAGCGTTAAAAACTTAATGGTTATAATTATAGCCATAATTTTTAAAGGGGTGGACCGAAAAGCCAGTGGAAGGCCTCGGTCAGATGACCAAAAGCTCCAGCTGTGGGTCATCATATGATAAGACCCGCGTCAGGAAACACTTGTCCTGTTTTCTGACCAACATTACCTAACATTTTCTCAGCGTATATTCACTGAGAGTTCACTTTAATCCATATTTTATGTATTAAAGTATTCTTGCCTGGTAGTGAAAAGGTTAGGTGCAGCCTTAATGAGCTTCGTGTAGTAGATAGGTTTTAAACCCCATTAACTAACCTAACTTGATGACTTGGTAAGTTGTAATGAGGTGATTGTAACTTGGCTTTACTCGTATCTACCCTTGTGGGTTTAGCTCTTAGTTTTGATTATAATAATACTCTTATCTAATGCACACAAGTCTGTTGAACGTTCAAGCCCCAAGCACTTAAAACCTTTACTCCCTCCCACCAACCTTTACTGAGATGACCCCAATAATATAACACTATACAATAGGTGTGCAATTGATGATGAGCATATACAAAACTAACATTAAAATAAATAATGTGGCGAAGTAAGTGAATTTATCTTATAAATATGTCAGCTTTTCCCTTCAAAACAACAACAATAACATTTTAGTTTGGATTGGAAAAAATATAATCCCTCGTCCAGTATTTTTTTTCCGTTACAAACTGTGGCTGTGAGGTGAAGCGACACTTGCAAATCCAACAGAGCTTCTGTATTCACGAATTCAGAGGCAGTGGCACTAAACAAGGGCCATCGTGCGAGCCCACCTCACCCTCGCCCTCTTTACCCTCCCGCGCATTTGTTTTTCTATTTTTGGCTGGAAAACACCGACCGGGTCATATGTGAAGCAATATTCCATGTAATGTCACTTTTATTCTTATTGTTCTTTGTTTCTAACACAATTTAAATAACAATCATTTGTGAAAAAAATATTTGGAGCGGGAAAGTGAGACAGGAGTCAGCTTATATATATATATATATATATATATATATATATATATATATATATATATATATATATATATATATATATATATATATATAATATATATAGTGTGTGTGTGTATGGGGGGTTGGAAATCATAGTTTGATGACTAGAGAAAATCATAATTGGAAAGAATCACAACTAGTGTGACTATGACAAGGTTTGGATTAAACATGTGTTTTGAGCATCAGGTGAAGTCTGGCAGATATATTATAACGTAGCAAAGACTCACGCGTCTTGACAACTATTGTGACTTGTTTGTTCGTAGTTTTTTCCCTTTTATTTCAAGTTTTAAATGATTATATATTATATACGTGTTGTGGAATTTTATTTCCTGGGCTTGTTGTAGAACACAACGTTTCACTCTGTATAAAGCTTAATCAAGTTCATAAGAGCGAAACGTTGTGATAATATAAACTTGTTCTTCAAGATATGTTCTTAACTTGTTCTTCAAGGTGTGTGTTCTTCACTATTGTCTGCAGTGCCACAATCTGATCTAAAAACTGGACTGATAACACTTGTCTGCAATATTGTCAGACAATGTTTACACTGTGTATGTGTGTAGATACTTTGTGTACACAGCTCTTATAAATGACCCACATAATTAACTTTCAATTCAACTATCGCATGTAATAATAAGAGTAATATTAACGCGCGTCGTCATGGCCTATATTGAATATTATGAATGAAGAGCGGTAATTGCCTCTCAGGGAGAGAAATAGCTCAATTATCAGCAATGTCTGACATTATTCAAACCCAGGCCATCACAATATTCCATTATCGGAAATGAAGGAAATATTTCCTTTGCTTTCATTCAGGAGTTTGAGGAAGCAACGGTAAACGTTACAGTGTATTTGGAAGTTGTGGAAGCAACGGTAAACGTTACAGTGTATTTGGAAGTGTGGAAGCAACGGTAAACGTTACAGTGTATTTGGAAGTTGTGGAAGCAACGGTAAACGTTACAGTGTATTTGGAAGTTGTGGAAGCAACGGTAAACGTTACAGTGTATTTGGAAGTTGTAGTTTCTGATTAAACTTCACAAATATTCACTGCCTGAGAGAGCTGAACTTTCTCTTCAATTTGAAAGCTGGCCACTACACGAGGGTCGCCCATAATTACTCTAGACCAACATTTACACTACTTTGAAGCCTAACATGATAAATAAACTTAAGTCAATGTACTATAATTTGTGGTATTAATTTGTGATATTGTAACTACCAGTTAGTGTAAAGTGAAGTATATGTGGGAAAATATTAGTGGTTTTACAGTTCAATTACAGCTCTACCAGTCATTGCAAAGACTCCACTATACAAAGCTTGAAACCAGAGCTTGAGGTCTGTATGTGTAGACTCCACTATACAAAGCTTGAAACCAGAGCTTGAGGCTCTGTATGTGTAGACTCCACTATACAAAGCTTGAAACCAGAGCTTGAGGCTCTGTATGTGTAGACTCCACTATACAAAACTTGAAACCAGAGCTTGAGGCTCTGTATGTGTAGACTCCACTATACAAAACTTGAAACCAGAGCTTGAGGCTCTGTATGTGTAGACTCCACTATACAAAGCTTGAAACCAGAGCTTGAGGCTCTGTATGTGTAGACTCCACTATACAAAACTTGAAACCAGAGCTTGAGGCTCTGTATGTGTAGACTCCACTATACAAAGCTTGAAACCAGAGCTTGAGGTCTGTATGTGTAGACTCCACTATACAAAGCTTGAAACCAGAGCTTGAGGCTCTGTATGTGTAGACTCCACTATACAAAGCTTGAAACCAGAGCTTGAGGTCTGTATGTGTAGACTCCACTATACAAAGCTTGAAACCAGAGCTTGAGGTCTGTATGTGTAGACTCCACTATACAAAGCTTGAAACCAGAGCTTGAGGCTCTGTATGTGTAGACTCCACTATACAAAGCTTGAAACCAGAGCTTGAGGTCTGTATGTGTAGACTCCACTATACAAAGCTTGAAACCAGAGCTTGAGGCTCTGTATGTGTAGACTCCACTATACAAAGCTTGAAACCAGAGCTTGAGGTCTGTATGTGTTGACTCCACTATACAAAGCTTGAAACCAGAGTTTGAGGCTCTGTATGTGTAGACTCCACTATACAAAGCTTGAAACCAGAGCTTGAGGCTCTGTATGTGTAGACTCCACTATACAAAGCTTGAAACCAGAGCTTGAGGTCTGTATGTGTAGACTCCACTATACAAAGCTTGAAACCAGAGCTTGAGGCTCTGTATGTGTAGACTCCACTATACAAAGCTTGAAACCAGAGGTTAATGATAATGAAATATCAGTTCAGTTTTGTTATGTTAAATATTAGTTTAGAATATTAGTAAGTTAACATTTGGTAAACTATTGTGTTCTCTGCTGGTGTTCAAGGTTTTCCTGGTTAACCCACAATTATTGGAAGAACACAACACTGTGACTGCAACAATACACAAATAACCCGCACATAGCAGAAACAACCTTATGACGACGTTTCGGTCCCTCTTGACTGCATGATGGTCCTCGGAGGACAGAAACATCGTTTAGTTTCCTCCCAAACTCTTATTAGTAAGTTATATCTTTATGCGACCTTCTTACGCGTCTCACTTTCCTTATAGCAAAAATTATGAACACTTAAAATGAACATGAAATTCGACATTGTATTAAAAATAGCTTAAAATATTCATTAAATATTACATAAAATCAGTAAATTAGGGAGAGCTGGTCCATATATTTGTGTCCCGGGTTATAACCTCCAGACTCCGCTTTAGTAGAGCGGCAGGAAACAAGTGACTGTCGCTCCAGTGGAATTTACGATCAAGTCAGAAATTCACGGGGGACTTAAATCCTGCTCTCTTCTGGGAGTAGCATCCGATCCTTTACCGGCTCTTCTGGGAGTAGCATCCGATCCTTTACCGGCTCTTCTGGGAGTAGGATCCGATCCTTTACCGGCTCTTCTGGGAGTAGGATCCGATCCTTTACCGGTCTTCTGGGAGTAGATCCGATCCTTTACCGGCTCTTCTGGGAGTAGGATCCGATCCTTTACCGGCTCTTCTGGGAGTAGGATCCGATCCTTTACCGGCTCTTCTGGGAGTAGGATCCGATCCTTTACCGGCTCTTCTGGGAGTAGGATCCGATCCTTTACCGGCTCTTCTGGGAGTAGGATCCGATCCTTTACCGGCTCTTCTGGGAGTAGGATCCGATCCTTTACCGGCTCTTCTGGGAGTAGGATCCGATCCTTTACCGGCTCTTCTGGGAGTAGGATCCGATCCTTTACCGGCTCTTCTGGGAGTAGGATCCGATCCTTTACCGGCTCTTCTGGGAGTAGGATCCGATCCTTTACCGGCTCTTCTGGGAGTAGGATCCGATCCTTTACCGGCTCTTCTGGGAGTAGGATCCGATCCTTTACCGGCTCTTCTGGGAGTAGGATCCGATCCTTTACCGGCTCTTTTGGAAGTAGGATTCGATCCTTTATCGGCTGTCCTGAGCAGAGGATCTGTTCCTTTTCCCGCTGAACTTAAGGGTTCAAGATTATTATTGTTCAGTATTCTTGTAATCAGGAAAATGAGGCAACATATTAATTAAATTAGACGAAATTTAACGGGAAAAATGTATTAAGTTACCCTCTCAATAAACTACCGTCGCTGTTAAGATAAGATAAGGGAGATAAGATTTCGTTCGGATTTTTAACCACGGAGTGTTAGCCATCCAGGATAACCCAAGAAAGGCAGTGCGTCATCGAGGACTGTCTGTCTTATTTACATTGGGGTCCTCAATCTTGACCCCGAGGATGCGACCCACACCAGTCGACTAACACCCAGGTACATATTTGCTGCTAGGTGAACAGGACAACAGGTGTAAGGAAACGCGTCGAAATGTTTCCATCCCGCCGGGAATCAAACCCAGACCCTCCGCGTGTGAAGCGAGAGCTTTGCCAGCCAGGCCACGGGGCCACCTCCTGTTAACTACCACCCCTGTTAACTACCACCCTGTTAACTACCACCCCTGTTAACTACCACCCCTGTTAACTACCACCCCTGTTAACTACCATCCCTGTTAACTACGACCTCTGTGAAATACCGTCTCTGTTAACTTCATGTGGTGTGGTGGTAAGACTAGATCTAGACAGGAAGTGAACGGATATAGATTAGTGTGGATGCTTCCTGCTGCTGCTATCTTAGTGTGGTTGATGCTATTATAATGTGGTTGATGCTATCATAGTGTGGTTGATACTGTCGTAGTGTGGTTGATACTATCATAGTGTGGTTAATACTGTCGTAGTGTAGTTGATGCTATCATAGTGTGGTTGATGCTATCTTAGTGTGGTTGATACTATCATAGTGTGGTTGATACTGTCGTAGTGTGGTTGATGCTGTCATAGTGTGGTTGATGCTATCTTAGTGTGGTTGATACTGTCGTAGTGTGGTTGATACTGTCGTAGTGTGGTTGATGCTATCATAGTGTGGTTGATGCTATCTTAGTGTGGTTGGTACTATCATAATGTGGCTGCTGCTATCTTAGTGTGGCTGCTGCTGTCATAGTGTGGTTGAAAGAGAATGAGAGAGAGAGAGAGAGAGAGAGAGAGAGAGAGAGAAGAGAGAGAGAGAGAGAGAGAGAGAGAGAGAGAGATTGTCTTTATACCATCTCACGACAGCCAATTTAACACTAATTCCCAAAGAGGATTTTTTTATCAAGGAAATTGGGCTGGAGCCTCTCAACCAATCAGAGCTCGACTCATTTGCCTTCAGCCAACCAGGTGAGAGAATACATTCTTAGTGAGATAACGAAGCAATCAGCGAGCGTGTTGCATAGTGCCGCCGTTTCTCTGTCTAGCAGGCAAGCTGTTTGTTAGTCTCCACCAGTACCCTGCTAACAACTTAACTAGTACCCTGGTAACAACTTAACTAGTACCCTGCTAACAACTTAACTAGTACCCTGCTAACAACTTAACCAGTACCCTGCCAACTCAACCAGTACCCTGCTAACTTAACCAGTACCCTGCTAACTCAACCAGTACCCTGCTAACAACCAGTACTGTGCTAACTCAACCAGTACAGTGGTAACTCAACCAGTACCCTGCTAAGTCAACTAGTACCCTGCTAACAACTCAACCAGTACACTGTTAACAACTTAACCAGTACCCTGCTAACTTAACCAGTACCCTGCTAACAACTTAACCAGTACCCTGCTAACTCAACTAGTACCCTGCTAACAACTCAATCAGTACCCTGCTAACAACCAGTACTGTGCTAACAACTCAACCAGTACCCTGCTAGCAACCAATACCCTGCTAACAACCAGTATCCTGCTAACAACCAGTACCCTGCTAACAATTCAACCAGTTCCCTGCTAACAACCAGTACCCTGCTAACAATTCAACCAGTTCCCTGCTAACAACCAGTACCCTGCTAACAACCAGTACCCTGCTAACAACTCAACCACCAGTAACGCAGTACCTGCCTCGGGCTGTAAGTCAGTATTAGTCTTTGTGGTTAATTTCCATCCAGTCATTGACCAGAGTAAGCCTACCATAGTTCCCAGCAACCAATCAGAGACCAGCAGCTCCATGACATTAGCTCCCAGCAACAAATCAGAGAGGAGGAGCAACAAAACAGCAGCTCCCTGCGCCGCTATTGGCTGGTCGAGTCACTCTCAAGAACAAATAATCTGGCAGTTTATTTGACAAGAAATATTTAGATAATGTAAGCGTAGCGAGTGATTTATTTGTTTTCCTGGGCACACTGCAAGTTGTCCCAGCCATTTATCAACCAACTTTGGCCTTAATCTCTAAAGAAAATTTGCAAGGGGCATATGCGTACGCACACGCCAGGAGCAATGAATCGACCCCTTCAGCCACAACTAGGTGAGTACACACACCGGTCGCAGCTAGGAGCTAGAGCTGCAACTCGACCCCTGCAACTACATATAGGTAAGTACACACACAAACACAGGAGGGGTGAATCGATCCCTGCAACCACATATACGCGAGCACACACCTGACGAAACCTGGACGTGAGCCACCTGGAGTATACCTGGAGAGGGTTTTCTGGGGTCAACGCCCCGCGGCCCGGTCTGAGCTAGAGTCGCAGGCAGGAATGACGAGGAAATTCTACAGTGGATCAAGGAATACTTAATAGGAAGGAAACAATCTATTGTCCAAGAGGAGGTATCAGGGTGGACGAGTCAGCGACATGACGGAAGAAATCGAGTCAGAAGTGTGTCTGGTCGCAGGTGACGCAACACTAATTGGAAGACTACGAACGGCGGCAAACCAAGGAAGCCTTCAGCTAACTCTGGACAAGGTGCAGGAAAGGTCTGGCAAGTGGCTACTAGAATCTAACCCCAGCAGATGCAAAGTTATGGAAATTGGGGAAGGTCAAAGAAGACCAAGAAGAGTGTACAGGCTCAGGGGACAAAAGTTGCAAACTTTCCTGGAAGAGAATTACCTCGGGGTGAGCATAGATTAGTTCTGAACATTTACATTAACAGCCACAGCTAACACGACACTAGCTGGTCACAGATGAATCACATGGATGTTAGGAAATTCTTCTTCAGCCTTAAGCAGATTAAACCATACATTCATAGTCTGTTAAAAAAACAGTAAGGACGCAGTATCACGGGTGATACAATACTCCTGGTCAGAAGATTGAATGAATGGAGGATGTGATGGTACCATATTGTATGTAGAACTGTTGTAGGGAGAGCATGAGGCAAGAATCCTCGCTGTTCCATGTGTAAGTTGAAAGACAGGCGGGGCCAGGGGCAATGACCCAACCCATGCACCCACAACTAGGTCAATACACTAAGAGGTTCATTAATTTAATATATATAAAACATACAGAAACATTCAGCTGTAGTTCTGAGAGAACTACAGCTGCTGTACGTCTTAAAGATATTGTATTTCCATGATAGAGACTGCAGACAAGTGTTGTACGCTGAGGCTTGCTGTATAATGCAGTAAGGGAGGACTACAACACACACCCTTCCTCCCACCTTCAACCAACACCACCCCTACCTCTTCCCCAACACCCCCTCACCCATCCTCTGCACCCCCTTCACCACACTTCAGGACCAACACAATGCTGGAACGCGGCCGCCATTCCAATTCATATCTTATAGATATTCTAAAAATATCTCCCTCTCCCTCCTCCCTTGTTTCTCTCTGTCCATGTCTGAGTGTTGCTCTCTGTCTGTCTGTCTGTCTGTCTGTCTGTATGTCTTCTCTCTCTCTCTCTCTCTCTCTCTCTCTCTCTCTCTCTCTCTCTCTCTCTCTCATTTGTTCTATATATTCTTGGTGTTATTTGTATCACTGTTCTGTTCTATTTTTTTCGACTTGTGTTCATCTGAGGAATGTAAATTTCTGGTGTTATTAGGTTCTACCGTCCATTGTTATAACTGTTGTGTAGTCTCTTAGTCTGCTGCAGACGCTCTCATTCCTCTATATCTGCAAGTATCTTTAGTGAGAAGGCTCACCCATCCCGTCCTCTTCTATCTCCCTATTATGTGATATACCTCGGAGAATGTCGCATTCGTTATCACAGGTACCAGCTACCAGCTTTGCCTTCGCTTTGCCTCTTACCATGACTCACGAAATTGTAATAACACAATTGCAAATAAATCACAGAATGGGTGTGACTCGAACCCATGGCAGGTCAGTGTGGTCACAGTAGTGGCTCATGCTAACCTCCCTGTGGTGTGTAGAAATATACCTAGTTTGATCAATCTTACTAGGCCAGTGTGGCTAGCACACTGGCCTGCCAGTGTTGCGACTAACTCGTCATGGGTTCATGCCTCATCCCTTCTGTGAATTACGGTTATTTCTTGTTCCTTCCTATTATGTGATACACTTAGGAGAATATAGTATTTGCTATCACTTGTATCAGCTATACTCTCGTTGTGATTAAGTCTCGTCTTGCTTCTGATGGTCTCCCCTTGTCTCTTGAAAGTGTGGCCTCATGATCTGACTTAGGTGTGCCCTCATGACCTGAGGCAGGTGGTGTGGTGTGACCTGCAGTCACATTCATCACACATTAATGCAGAACTTACCGCATTTGTTTTTGCTACGAGTTGCATGCAAGGTAAAGATTTATGTTTTTTTTTTATGCGACAACTCGCTGTAAGATATATTAAATATTAGAGAAAATGTATTTTTGCTTGTCGAAAATTTGTGGTTTAACATTTTTTATATTATGTAAATTTATTGACATAATTTTAAGTTATTTCGCAAGCAGCGTGATGAGTCACACGGAGATGCTCGCTACGACTATATAAACTATATTAAGTGTAATTAAATCAAACTTTAATCGAATTTGAGTAAAATGAATAATAAATTATCATTGAATTTTGGTAAAAATTCAAAATATAACTTGAAGGCAAGAGTCGTGAATATTATTGGAACTGTTGACACTGACAGCTGAGATTTCCCGCCAATATTGGTGATGGCTACGTCCCAAACATGTGACGCTGACTTCAGAATATTGGTGATGACTGCGTCCCAAATACGTGAAGCTGATTTCAGAGTCTTCCTTCACCGGATATTACATCTCCCGCCATTTAAAAACTTGTCACCCATGTTTTATGGCGTCAAGTATAAAGTTCGACCCAGAGATGTGTACTCACCTATTTGTGGTTGCAGGGGTCGAGACTCAGCTCCTTGCCCCGCCTCTTCGCTGTCCGCTACTGGGTCTCTGCTCTCCCTGCTCCATGAGCTTTATCATACCTCGTCTTAAAACTGTGTATGGTTCCTGCCTCCACTATATCTTTCTCTAGACTATTCCACTTCCTGACTCTGTGGCTGAAGAAATGCTTCCTAACATCCCTTTGACTCATCTGAGTCTTCAGCTTCCAGTTGTGTCCCCTTGTTTCTGTGTTCCCTCTCTGAAACATCCTGTGTGTGTGTGTGTGTGTGTGTGTGTGTGAAACCCTCTTGAGAAATTTCTAGAACCCTCTCAGATGTTTCTGAAACGTTTCCCTCAGTCTCTGGAACCCTCTCAGATGTTTCTGAAACGTTTCCCTCAGTCTCTGGAACCCTCTCAGATGTCTCTTCAAGGTCCGGTGGAGTATTTGAACCCAACGTTGTATAATCTCTTATGTTCTTACCACCCAGCAGAGTTCCTTTAAGAAGGATCCCATTAAGAAGGATCCCCTTAAGAAGGATCCCATTAAGAAGGATCCCATTAAGAAGGATCCCCTTAACCTGGATCCCCTTAAGAAGGATCCTCTTTAAGCAGG
The DNA here is from genome assembly GCA_009830355.1 of Cherax destructor. Classification (NCBI taxonomy): domain Eukaryota; kingdom Metazoa; phylum Arthropoda; class Malacostraca; order Decapoda; family Parastacidae; genus Cherax; species Cherax destructor. Next base: position 45,012 of record WNWK01002994.1, read on the forward strand.
ATCCCCTTTAAGAGGGTCCACGGGCTCTTAAGAGGTTCCAATCTAATTGGAGAGGTTCGAGTGAGAGGTGTTGAGGTTGAGTGCTGTACACAACGTGTGTTAGTGGTTGGTCGCTTCCAATATCTTCGTTAACTACGAGTTGATTATTAGCACTGAGGTGTTACCTAGTGGAAATTATTATAATTATTATTATTATTATATTAACATTAGTAATAGCTGTAATAGTTTATATTAGAACAGTAGTAGTAGTGGCTGACGTAGCGTAGTAAAATCGTGAAGGTTTATGTATTAGCGAGACGACCTAAATTTGAGAGAGGAAGAGGGATTGATTGTGTCCCGTAGCTGGATGGGTAGCGCACTCACCTCACTCACTTGGCTCCGTGATTCGATCCCCGGTACGGGTGGAAACATTAGGACGTGTTTCCTTAACACACCTGCTGTCCAATGTTCACCTAGCAGTAAAATAAGTACCTGGATGTTAGTCGACAGTTGTGGATCGCATCCTGGGGACAAAACTTTGCCAGAAATGCTCTGCATAACAAGGGGCTTTCTATATAGTAGTATGTCACTGATGTCAACTATGGTCTGTATAAGTTGTATCATGTACGTGTAGAAATACAGATTATTATTATTATTATTATTATTAGAGAGAGAAATAGGACTATAGATAGAGACATGTATAAATAATTGATAGATTAAGAAAAAAAGTGGATTGGTAGCCTGAGACATGGATAGATGAGGCATAAAGATAGAGGGAAGGCGGTGCAGTGGTATTGATCCGGATTATTGTCTTAAGAACGCTTGGTGTAGCCGCCTGGAGGCTCTGATCCGGGTTTCAGGAACACTGAGAAACCAAGAGGTAAATACTGGTATCAGAGAAACCAGGAAGTAACCCCACTATCAACCCACTACCAACCCACTATCAGCCCACTACCAACCCACTACAACCCACTACCAACCCACTATCAACCCACCACCAACCCACTATCAACCCACCAACCCACCACCAACCCACTACCAACCAACTACCAACCCACTCAACCCACCACCAACCCACTATCAACCCACCACCAACCCACTATCAACCCATCAACCCACCACCAACGCATCACAACCCACTACCAACCCATCACAACCCACCAACCCACTATCAACCCACCGTTAACCCATCACCAACCCACTATCAACCCACCATCAACCCACCATCAACCCACTATCAACCCAAAACAACCCACCACCAACCCACCAAGACTGGTGGTGGCAGTATAGTATCCTTGAGGATCAAGGCGGTGAAAACAGTGAGACAAGGACACTACACTGCATCAGTAATAAGGTGGGCGGCCCGGTGGGTGGGTGGCCGGGTGAATGGGAAGCCCGGTGGGTGGGCCGTCGCGTGAATGGGCAGCCCCGTGGGTCGGCGGCCGGGTGAATGGGCAGCCCCGTGGGTGGGCGGTCGCGTGAATGGCTAGCCCCGTGGGTGGGCGGTCGCGTGAATGGGCAGCCCCGTGGGTGGGCGGCCGGGTGAATGGGAAGCCCGGTGGATGGGCGGCCCGGTGGGTGGGCGGCCGGGTGAATGGGAAGCTCGGTGGGTGGGCGACCCGGTGGGTGGGCGGTCGGATGAATGGTCAGTCCAGTGGGTGTGAGCGGGTGGGTCCAGAGTAACCACTCAAAAGCAGGATAACCACTCACTAACAAGCAGGATAACCACTCACTAACAAGCAGAATAACCACTCACTAACAAGCAGAATAACCACTCACTAACAAGCAGAATAACCACTCACTAACAAGCAGGATAACCACTCACTAACAAGCAGGATAACCACTCACTAACAAGCAGAATAACCACTCACTAACAAGCAGGATAACCACTCACTAACAAGCAGAATAACCACTCACTAACAAGCAGGATAACCACTCACTAACAAGCAGGATAACCACTCACTAACAAGCAGAATAACCACTCACTAACAAGCAGAATAACCACTCACTAACAAGCAGGATAACCACTCACTAACAAGCAGAATAACCACTCACTAACAAGCAGAATAACCACTCACAAGCAGAATAACCACTCACTAACAAGCAGAATAACCACTCACTAACAAGCAGGATAACCACTCACTAACAAGCAGGATAACCACTCACTAACAAGCAGGATAACCACTCACTAACAAGCAGGATAACCACTCACTAACAAGCAGGATAACCACTCACTAACAAACAGGATAACCACTCACTAACAAGCAGGATAACCACTCACTAACAAGCAGAATAACCACTCACTAACAAGCAGGATAACCACTCACTAACAAGCAGGATAACCACTCACTAACAAGCAGAATAACCACTCACTAACAAGCAGGATAACCACTCACTAACAAGCAGGATAACCACTCACTAACAAGCAGAATAACCACTCACTAACAAGCAGAATAACCACTCACTGACAAGCAGGATAACCACTCACTAACAAGCAGAATAACCACTCACTAACAAGCAGAATAACCACTCACTAACAAGCAGAATAACCACTCACTAACAAGCAGAATAACCACTCACTAACAAGCAGAATAACCACTCACTAACAAGCAGAATAACCACTCACTAACAAGCAGGATAACCACTCACTAACAAGCAGGATAACCACTCACTAACAAGCAGAATAACCACTCACTAACAAGCAGGATAACCACTCACTAACAAGCAGGATAACCACTCACTAACAAGCAGGATAACCACTCACTAACAAGCAGAATAACCACTCACTAACAAGCAGAATAACCACTCACTAACAAGCAGAATAACCACTCACTAACAAGCAGAATAACCACTCACTAACAAGCAGGATAACCACTCACTAACAAGCAGGATAACCACTCACTAACAAGCAGGATAACCACTCACTAACAAGCAGGATAACCACTCACTAACAAGCAGAATAACCACTCACTAACAAGCAGGATAACCACTCACTAACAAGCAGGATAACCACTCACTAACAAGCAGAATAACCACTCACTAACAAGCAAAATAACCACTCACTAAAAAGCAGAATAACCACTCACTAACAAGCAGGATAACCACTCACTAACAAGCAGAATAACCACTCACTAACAAGCAGGATAACCACTCACTAACAAGCAGAATAACCACTCACTAACAAGCAGAATAACCACTCACTAACAAGCAGAATAACCACTCACTAACAAGCAGGATAACCACTCACTAACAATCAGAATAACCACTCACTAACAAGCAGGATAACCACTCACTAACAAGCAGGATAACCACTCACTAACAAGCAGAATAACCACTCACTAACAAGCAGAATAACCACTCACTAACAAGCAGGATAACCACTCACTAACAAGCAGGATAACCACTCACTAACAAGCAGGATAACCACTCACTAACAAGCAGGATAACCACTCACTAACAAGCAGGATAACCACTCACTAACAAGCAGAATAACCACTCACTAACAAGCAGGATAACCACTCACTAACAAGCAGAATAACCACTCACTAACAAGCAGGATAACCACTCACTAACAAGCAGGATAACCACTCACTAACAAGCAGGATAACCACTCACTAACAAGCAGAATAACCACTCACTAACAAGCAGGATAACCACTCACTAACAAGCAGGATAACCACTCACTAACAAGCAGGATAACCACTCACTAACAAGCAGGATAACCACTCACTAACAAGCAGGATAACCACTCACTAACAAGCAGAATAACCACTCACTAACAAGCAGGATAACCACTCACTAACAAGCAGAATAACCACTCACTAACAAGCAGGATAACCACTTACTAACAAGCAGGATAACCACTCACTAACAAGCAGGATAACCACTCACTAACAAGCAGAATAACCACTCACTAACAAGCAGGATAACCACTCACTAACAAGCAGAATAACCACTCACAAGCAGGATAACCACTCACTAACAAGCAGAATAACCACTCACTAACAAGCAGGATAACCACTCACTAACAAGCAGGATAACCACTCACTAACAAGCAGGATAACCACTCACTAACAAGCAGGATAACCACTCACTAACAAGCAGAATAACTGCTTGTATACATCCGAACGAAACGTTGTTATAAGTTTGTATGTGCGGGTTATTTGTATAGTGAAGAGTTCTTAATAGATATATCAACCTTCCTCCACCTTCAATCAAACCTGATTTAGCATCCTTTTTTTAACATCCGCCAGTTCATTACCCGGGATCCTGACATATTCCAGAGTGTGGATAGTGGGTGGGTAGGTAATTATCCTGTCACAGTACGTACCTGTGTGAGCCAGACTGGCCATCTCTGTGATGATGGGCGGTGTGGGTGTGATTGATGGCATCACAGGGCTAAAGATGGGCGTGGAGGGAGGCGAGTGCCTCAAGAACTGGTCTTGAAGCACCATCCTGTCTACCTGTGATCTTTAAACAACTTTAAATCAAGGCTGTGCTGGTGACCCTGGCTGCTCCACCAGTACTGTTCTTCTGGTGTTGGTGATGCTGCCTACTCCAACAACGCTACTGTTCTTGTATTGTTGACGCTTGATGCTTCAACAGCCACATATTAAAACACTAATTAGACGTCTAGCTCAAACACACATCAAACACAAGGTGGAGCCAGCCCTTGATATTATTCTATTGACAGGTAGAAAAAACTGCGGTTTTAGGACAGTGAGGGAATGTTCCTTCCTCGTGTCACTTCCTTTTAGGCAGTGCTCTTTCCCCCTTGGGGGGTAAAGTGGCCTCTTTTTAGCTGCGTCACTTCCTAAGAATTGGGGTGACCTCTTTCCTTGCTTCACTTCCTTGAAGGGAGGGCTCAATATTACCTTACGTTTCTTACTAGTCTCTCTAGCTTCAACAAAATGACGCAAATCTTTGTTTGCTATGTAGTGATACTTGGCTGTGTTCACATTGACCGGAGAGACACGCCAGTGTTCACGAGGTGTTCTTGCAGGCGGTGTTCACATAAAGTTCACCACGCAGTTGTTAATCCAGCGCAGCTTGAGGAACCGGTATCTCATGTACTGCGCGTAGTAGGAGCGAGAGAACTTGAACACTGAACGAATTCTCTTGTTCATCTTTGTAAAGTTCTTTCTCAGCACCTGTTGTTTTTTGAGCTCCAGGTTCTCCTTATCCTCGGCCTCCTGCAGGTGTTCAGTGGTGGTGGTGGAGGTGGTGGTGTCTGACGGAGGGTCGTTGCTACTTTCTGCTGGCAAGTTGCAGTCGCCACTGCAGCTTTTGTGGTGTTTGTGATGGTGTTTGTGGTGGTGTTTGTGGTGTGGACCCTGACTCTCCATCCCTCCAGTACGGACCCCAGCAGGAGACTACTGCTGGTGGTAGTGCCGTGCCGGGGGCCCTTAGATAGTGCCACACACATACACACACACACTACTGCGCCTGTGCCAGGCATTCGCCTCACCCCCCCCTCTCTCCCCTCTCCTCACTTAACCCTCTCTCCCTCCCCAGGCACTCGCACACTCGTTCGCCCCACCCACACGCACACAGACACGGACACGCACACAGTCAATGCCACGGACGCCCTAAAATGAGCAAAGTCGCTAACACACAGGCAGGTCGAATAGAGAGTCAGTGACCCTCTCTCTCTCTCTCTCTCTCTCTCTCTCTCTCTCTCTCTCTCTCTCTCTCTCTCTCTCTCTCTCTCTCTCTCTCTCCTTGAACAGCTAACTATCATTTGACACAAATCTGTGTGTAGAAGGCTCAAGTATCTGCCCCCTCCCTCCATGACTTCTTCAGTGTGTGCGTGCTGACGAGTACCTGTGATGTCACTGCTGCCTCTCAACTCACAGTTCCCATCCACAGTTTCGCCAAACCTACTGACTGACTGCTGTTCACACCAGCAGTGAGTAGGTACCTGTGTGCATCAGACTCTTGTGTAAGACACTCCAGTACCTGCTGAAGCGTTATACTGTGTAAGACACTCCAGTACTTGTTGTGTAAGACACTCCAGTACCTGCTGGAACGTTATACTGTGTAAGACACTCCAGTACCTGCTGGAAAGCTATACTGTGTAAGACACTCAGTACCTGCTGTGTAAGACACTCCAGTACCTGGTGTGTTATACACTGCAGTAACTGCTGTGTAAGACACTCCAGTACCTGGTGTGTTATACACTGCAGTAACTGCTGTGTAAGACACTCCATGACCTGCTGTATAAGACACTCCATGACCTGCTGTGTAAGACACTCCAGTATCTGCTGTGTAAGACTACAGTACTGGTGTAATTATTGAGGTGTTGACTACAAGTCATCCATGCCATGTCACTGTGTGTGTGGAGGTTAATCTTGCGAAGTTATTCCCTGAAGGAGAGAGTGACATGGTTGTGGAATGTCCAGAGTACTGCCACTCAGTGTGAAGTTTGTACTCTGATAAAGTTTGTACTGTGTGTGTCAGAGGAGCCAGGGAGAGAATGGTGTGGGAGGACCCAGGGAGACACAAGTGGTCAACCCAACAAGGTATCGTCATGTTGTGTTGAATAATGTACCAGTGTGACGCGTCCTGCTGCAGGGTGTACACACACACACACACAGGTATGATAAAGCTCATGGAGCAGGGAGAGAGTGGACCTAGTAGTGACCAGTGAAGAGGCGGGGCCAGGAGCTATGAATCGATCCCTGCAACCACAATTAGGTGAGTACACACACACACAGCAGGGAGAGTAGATCTAGTAGAGACCAGCGAAGAAGCGGGGCCAGGAGCTGTGACTCAACCCCTGCAGCAACAGATAGACGAGCACACACACACACACAGCAGGGAGAGAGTGGACCTAATAGCGACCAGTGAAGAGGCGAGGCCAGGAGCTGTGACTCAACTCCTGCAACCACAAATAGACGAGTACACACACACACATACACAGGAGCTATGAATCGACACCTGCAACCACAACTAGGTGAGTACACACGTACGTCTCTCAGTGAGTATTTCGAGAATGTTTATATCAGTGTATATATACACTGAGAGTTGACTTTACTTCCTATTTTAAGAATTAAAGTATTCTTGACTGGTGGTGAACAGGTTACACACAGCCTTAATAACCCTCGTGTAGTAGATAGGCGTTAACCCCACTAACCAACCAACTAACAATAACAATAATAATAATATTCATAATATTTTTAATAATAATATTTATAATAATAATAATAATGATAATTATAATAAAAGTTGTATATTATATAGAGGCGCTCTCGATGTCAACACTGTCTGACTTCCCAGACGAGACACTGTGAGTTACGGCTCACAACTTTTAATACTTTCCTCGGCAAACAACAGATGGCGCTGACAAATTCCAAAACTTTTTTCTTCCTTGGCTAGGCAGCTACGGTATTGTGTTGTGAATTGTTGCAGCCACGGTATTGTGTTGTGAATTGTTGCAGCCATGGTATTGTATTAGTTGGGACTTGTTCCAGCCACGGTATTGTGTTAGTTGGGAATTATTCCAGTCACGGTATTGTGTTGTGATTTGTTCCAGCCACGGTATTGTTAGGTGTGAATTGTTCCAGCCACAATACTGTGACTTCATTATGTCAAAATCCGTATCTAAAAAGTTGGAACTATCACCACGCTTGTGGATTCCTCAAGAACTCGAAATTGAATTAATCTGAGCGTGTGGCCCCTTCACGATAGTCATGAGTAGGTCTACTCCGAGGGGCCATGAGGGCCATTAAACCACCTTGGGCCTCTAAGGAGACATCATATGTCGTCACACCCCTTATTACTTAAGTTGGAATAAATGACAAGCAAGAGGACTATTGACTGGGTGATTATCAGTGTGGTTTCCTCTTCTGGTTCACCCTGCCTCAGCAGGGTTAAGAGACATAAACCTGCCACCTCTCCCAGGATTGAACCCAGGTGCTTAGGTCGTGATCTGAACGTTGACCTGGTTAGTTAATGACTTTAAAGTATATATTACACGAGAGTCATTAAGTCACTTTGACTTTTGTAGAATGGGAACATTGGGCGTGTTTCCTTACACCGGTTGTCTATGTTCACCCATCAGTAAAATGGGTACCTGGGTGTTAGTCGACTGGTGTGAGTCGCATCCTGGGATAAAACTGACCTAATTTGCGGGAAATGCTCTGCATAACAAGGGGCTTACTATATAGTAGTATGTCATTGATGTCAACTATGGTCGGTATACCTTGTACATGTACTTGTAGTAAATAAAGATATTATATTATATATAGAAAGCCCCTGGTTATGCAGAGCATTTCGGGCAAAGTAGATTAATTTTGTCCAGAGGATGCGACCCACACCAGTCGGATAACACCCAGGTACCTATTTACTTCTAGGTGAACAGGGACAGCAGGTGCCTTAAGGCAACACGCCCCCAATGTTTCCACCCGTACCGGGGATCAAAACTTTGGGGCCCAGTCCCTGGACCCATTATGTACCTCTGTAGTCTTGACTACCACCTACACCATATGTATGGGGTGCATAATAAAGATATTAAACTAACTAAACTACCAACCGAGCTACGGGACAGGTACAGGTACACATAAATACTTACACAAATTATCATATATAGTAACATATGTGTAAATTACCTAGGATAACCCAACAAAAAAGTCATACAAAGTGACTTATTTCCATTAAAGTCCTTGTAATATCTTACCTTAAAAGTTGAAACAGCTAAGTAACTCAACTGTGTGAAAATCAGTTACAATAAAAGGAGATATATTGGGAATAAGGTAAAGTGAGTTATTTACATTAACGTAAGGTAGAATAAATTTAATGTCCCCGTATTGTTGAAACTCTTCAAGCATAGCGTTGTTTTTCAAACGTGTCTGGTGAATTTAGGTAAGTTAGTGTTACTGGCGTCCAGGTTTTCTATGATGGCGGCTTGCATGAAGGGTCACTCTGTTATGTATTATTATTACATTTTTGGTGCAAGTGTTAAACCCGTAGGGGTCATACAGCGGGGGATTATGAGAGGCAATCACGTTTGAGCCTAGGAAGGGGAAGTGAGGACTAATTCCTTGAATCAAGAGCTCCTCACCTACATAAAAACATTGCCATGAGAAGTGAGGGTGTGACAAGTTACAACGTCCACAATATTTTATAAAAGTCTCTCCATCTAGCGACCTCAACAACAACACAGAAAACGAAATATTCACGTATAAATCACATGCATATATCTTTATTTACTACAAGTACATGTACATGGTATACAGGCCTAGCTGACATCACTGACATACTACTATATAGAAAGTCCCTTGTTATGCTGAGCATTTCCCGCAAATTAGGTCAGTGTCCTAGGATGCGACTCACACCATTCGACTAACACCCAGGTACCCATTTTACTGATGGGGAACATAGACAACAGGTGTAAAGAAACACGCCCAATGTTTCTGCCCTGGCTGGGAATCGAACCCAGGCCCTCGCCGTGTGAAGCGAGAGCTTTAGCCACCAGGCCACCAGAGCCCCATATAAACTTCACATTGTATATACACCAAGAGGTGTATGTCTCAGTGTATATACGTTGAGATTTTAATAACAATTTTAGGTATTAAAATATTCTTGATTGGTGATGTGCAGGTGACATGCAGCCTTAATGACCCTAGTGTAGTAGATAGACTTTAAACTCCATTACCTAAAGTGCTGTGTGTACTTATATCCTTCAAGTAGAACGTTGGCTTTGTAGTGTGTAATTACTTTAACAAACAATTTATTTGTGGTCATAAAACATATTTTATATACTATAGGCCAATATACTTTCTGGTTAGTAAAGTCTACGGTGTTTACCGCCACATTTAACTACCTTACTGTTCAAGGTCGGTGCCTGGATGATTAAGGATTAGTGATCTAAAGGGGTGAAGTTACCCTTCCCTTTCTTTGGATCAAATCTGATTACCTCCTATTCCTCAATCGTTGTATGGCTTATACGTAATAATAATAATAATAATAATAATAATACCATGCGAGGCCTGGTCATGGCCGGGCTGCGGGGGAGTTGACCCCTGGAATATCCTCCAGGTATACTTCCAGATAGTACCTACAAGCCAGTAGATATTACGTCTGTGCTATCCCTCCAGCGAAGCAGAAACATAAACCAATTCAGTAAACTTACAATGTAAGTGATGAGTGGAGAAGAGTGGCAACACCAGGGCAAGTGTGGCAACACCAGGACAGGTGTGGCAACACCAGGGCAAGTGTGGCAACACCAGAACAAGTGTGGCAACACCAGGACAAGTGTGGCAACACCAGGACAAGTGTGGCAACACCAGAACAAGTGTGGCAACACCAGGACAAGTGTGGCAACACCAGGACAAGTGTGGCAACACCAGGGCAAGTGTGGCAACACCAGGACAAGTGTGGCAACACCAGGACAAGTATGGCAACACCAGGACAAATGTGGCAACACCAGGACAAGTGTGGCAACACCAGGACAAGTGTGGCAACACAAACACAAGTGTGGAAACACCAGGACAAGTGTGGCAACACCAGGGCAAGTGTGGCAACACCAGGACAAGTGTGGCAACACCAGGACAAATGTGGCAACACTAGGACAAGTTTGGTAACACCAGGACAAGTGTGGCAACACTAGGACAAGTTTGGTAACACCAGGACAAGTGTGGCAACACCAGGGCAAGTGTGGCAACACCAGGACAAGTGTGGCAACACCAGGACAAGTGTGGCAACACTAGGACAAGTGTGGCAACACGAGGACAAGTGTGGCAACACTAGGACAAGTTTGGTAACACCAGGACAGGTGTGGCTACACCAGGACAAGTGTAGCAACACTAAGACAAGTGTGACAACACTAGGACAAGTTTGGTAACACCAGGATAAGTGTGGCTACACCAGGACAAGTGTAGCAAAACTAAGACAAGTGTGACAACACTTATGTACTTGGTTAAACACATGTATTGACCAGCTCTGCCTGTTAAGTTGGTGAGGATTCAAGGCTATCGACCGCACGTGGGTCATTGAGACTGCACTTTACCTCTTCACTAACATCAAGAATACTGCAGTCCCTGTTTTAAAGATTAAATTCTCAGTGTATTCATACAGGGATATACACCTCTTGGTGTAGGCTATGATTGCTTGTGCCGTATAAGCCCTATATACCCGGTGGTGTTGGTGATGCTTACTTTATAGGGCCATGACGGCTTGTGCCGTATAAACCCTATATATCCAACGTCCTGTCTGTCCAACCTCCATTATTTACATTCAAAACAAATCCAGGAAAATCGTGGTACCTGAGTCATCAGTTGTTGTACCTGGTGTGGCTGTGTCGTACACGTCGCCTCGTGACTCACCTCACATGTACCTGGTAATTATGGAGTCCCTGTCACCATCTCCCCTCTCCCTACCCTTCCCCCCACACACCCCACCCAGGGCATATAAACTACAACACAGTATATAAACAAAATTTAAATAAGAGTGTAAGAGGCGAAAGTTCGGCCACATAGATACCTAATAACAGGTGCTACTGGATTATCATAATTCCCTATGATGGATGCTGCTGGTAATTTAGCTGCAGGAATTTTCTGAAAATTGGCTGGGAGTGAGGCGTGGCTTGTTATTATGAAGTGACGTACACTCACACGGGTGTAGGGAACAAGTATGTGGGTGTTTCTTGTGTCCACTGACATTACAAGAAGTAAGTAGCTCCTAGAACTGACCACGACATCTCAGAGGTATTAACAAGAATGTGAAGACCCCACAACACTGCTCTCACTTAATATATACAATTATGTATACCTTGTTAAACCTTTCAACGTTTAGCCACAATATGGCGCCTAGTGTCACCTGCTGTCTCACCTCACTTGTATATACACTAACTGTTGTATCCTGTTATGTATATCACACAGGTTATATGCACCAAGAGGTATGTCTACTTTAAGAGTTTAATCACAGTTTTAAGTATTAAAGTATCGTTGTCAGGGGTCATGATAACCCCAGTGTAGTTGATAGGCTTTAACCTCCCCATTAACCAGTCATTAACTTTGATACCTGCAACAAGGCGAGAGTGACTGGTCAACCAGTCTCTCAGTGGATTTAAAAATGTCAGCAGCTGTTAGTCCCACGGGCAGTATATACAGCGTTTTACTTGTTGGTGTGTTTGTCCACTTGTTGTTGGAGGACAAGGGAGCAGAAACGTGCCCCTGGAGGATGGAGGGAGGGGTAAATGGAGGGAAGGAGGAGGGAGGTGGCGCCAGACAGTGGTAGTCTCCAAGAGTGTATTGATTGCTAGACCTGCACCTCTACCCTCCTAGCTAGCCTCACCCTAGTTCTAGTTAGCCTCACCCTAGTTCTAGTTAGCCTCAACCCAGTTTTAGCTAGCCTCACCCTGTTTCTAGTTAACCTCACCCTGGTTCTAGTTAGCCTCACCCTAGTTCTAGTTAGCCTCACCCCAGTTTTAGCTAGCCTCACCCTGGTTCTAGTTAGCCTCACCCTAGCTCTAGTTAGCCTCACCCTAGTTCTAGTTAGCCTCACCCCAGTTTTAGCTAGCCTCACCCTAGTTCTAGTTAACTTCACGCTGGTTCTAGTTAGCCTCACCCTAGTTCTAGTTAACCTCACCCTAGTTCTAGATAACCTCACCCTAGTTCTAGATAGCCTCACCCTAGTTCTAGTTAGCCTCACCCTAGTTCTAGCTAGCCTCACCCTAATTCTAGTTAGCCTCACCCTAGTTCTATCTAGCCTCACCCTGGTTCTAGTTAGCATCACCCTAATTCTAGCTAGCCTCACGCCAGTTTTAGCTAGCCTCACCCTAGTTCTAGCTAGCCTCACCATAGTTCTAGTTAGCCTCACCCTAGTTCTAGCTAGCCTCACCATAGTTCTAGTTAGCCTCACCCTAGTTCTAGCTAGCCTCACGTTAGTTCTAGCAAGCTTCACCCTAGTTCTAGCTAGCCTCACCCTAGTTCTAGCTAGCCTCACGTTAATACTATCTAGCCTCACGTTAGTTCTATCTAGCCTCACCCTAGTTCTAGCTAGCCTCACGTTAGTTCTAGCTAGCCTCACGCTAGTTCTAGCTAGCCTCACGTTAGTTCTAGTTAGCCTCACCCTAGTTCTAGCTAGCCTTACCCTAGTTCTAGTTAGCCTCACTCTAGTTCTAGTTAGCTTCACCCTAGTTCTAGCTAGCCTCACCCTAGTTCTAGTTAGCCTCACCCTAGTTCTAGTTAGCTTCACCCTAGTTCCAGTTAGCCTCACTAGTTCTAGTTAGCTTCACCCTAGTTCTTCATAGACTCACCCTAATTCTAGTTAGCCTCACTCTAGTTCTAGCTAGCTTCACCCTAGTTCTAGTTAGCCTCACTAATTCTAGTTACCTTCACCCTAGTTCTAGATAGACTCACCCTAGTTCTAGTTAGCCTCACCCTAGTTCTAGCTAGCCTCACCCTAGTTCTAGATAGCCTCACCCTAGTTCTAGTTAGCCTCACCCTAGTTCTAGTTAGCCTCACCCTAGTTCTAGATAGCCTCACCCTAGTTCTAGTTAGCCTCACCCTAGTTCTAGTTAGCCTCGCTCTAGTTCTAGTTACCCTCACCCTAGTTATAGTTAGCCTCACCCTAGTTCTAGCTAGCCTCACGTTAGTTCTATCTAGCCTCAACCTAGTTCTAGCTAGCCTCACGTTAGTTCTAGCTAGCCTCACGTTAGTTCTAGCTAGCCTCACGTTAGTTCTAGCTAGCCTGACGCTAGTTCCAGCTAGCCTCACGTTAGTTCCAACTAGGCTCACGTTAGTTCTAGCTAGCCTGACGCTAGTTCCAGCTAGCCTCACGTTAGTTCTAGCTAGCCTCACCTTAGTTCTAGCTAGCCTCACCTTAGTTTTAGCTAGCCTCACCTTAGTTCTAGCTAGCCTCACCTTAGTTCTAGCTAGCCTCACCTTATTTCTAGCTAGCCTCACCTTAGTTCTAGCTAGCCTCACCTTAGTTCTAGCTAGCCTCACCTTAGTTCTAGCTAGCCTCACCTTAGTTCTAGCTAGCCTCACGTTAGTTCTAGCTAGCCTCACCTTAGTTCTAGCTAGCCTCACCTTAGTTCTAGCTAGCCTCACCTTAGTTCTAGCTAGCCTCACCTTAGTTCTAGCTAGCAGTGGTGCCCTCAGGGTGTTACTGGCCAAGAATAATTGCTGATATTTTTGTTTTGTTAACCCAAAATTTATGGCAACGGTTTGTCATGAATTTAACACACACACACACACACACACACACACACACACACACACACACACACAAAAGCTAAAGGATCAGGCACACGTAACAGGAAAAACACTGCAATGGATCAGAGAATATCTGACAGGGAGGCAACAACGAGTCATGGTACGTGACGAGATGTCAGAGTGGGCACCTGTGACGAGTGGAGTTCCACAAGGGTCAGTCCTAGGACCTGTACTGTTTTTGGTATATGTGAATGACATAACGGAAGGGATAGACTCAGAAGTGTCCCTGTTTGCAGATGATGTGAAGTTAATGAGAAGAATAAAATCAGTCGAGGATCAGGCAGGACTACAAAGAGACCTGGACAGGCTGCAAGCCTGGTCCAGTAACTGGCTCCTTGAATTTAACCCTGCCAAATGTAAAGTCATGAATATCGGGGAAGGGCAAAGAAGACCGCAGACAGAGTATAGTCTAGGTGGCCAAAGACTGCAAGCCTCACTCAAAGAAAAAGATCTTGGGGTGAGTATAATACCGAGCACATCTCCTGAGGCACACATCAATCAGATAACTGCTGCAGCATACGGGCGGCTGGCAAACCTAAGAATAGCGTTCCAATACCTCACTAAGGAATCATTCAAGACTCTGTATACCATATACGTCAGGCCCATACTGGAGTATGCAGCACCGGTTTGGAACCCACACCTGGTCAAGCACGTCAAGAAATTAGAGAAAGTGCAAAGGTTTGCAACAAGACTAGTCCCAGAGCTAAGGGGATTGTCCTACGAAGAAAGGTTAAGGGAAATCGGCCTGACGACACTAGAGGACAGGAGGGTTAGGGGAGACATGATAACGACATATAAAATACTGCGAGGAATAGATAAGGTGGACAGAGACAAGATGTTCCAGAGAGGGGACACAGAAACAAGGGGTCATAATTGGAAGTTGAAGACTCCTATGAGTCAAAGGGATGTTAGGAAGTATTTCTTCAGTCATAGAGTTGTCAGGAAGTGGAATAGCTTAGAAAGCGACATAGTGGAGGCAGGAACCATACATAGTTTTAAGACTAGGTTTGATAAAGCTCATGGAGCAGGGAGAGAGAGGACCTAGTAGCAATCAGTGAAGAGGCGGGGCCAGGAGCTATGACTCGACCCCTGCAACCACAAATAGGTGAGTACACACACACATGCCCCCGTCCCTTCACAGCTTTTGAGTAAATAGTCTTTCCATGTTGTGTGATATACGCCCCTCTTGCTCCGTCGTAACTTCTCTTATACATTATATACACCGTTAGTTTGTTTGTTAGTGTGTTAGCTTACCAAGATATGACGTGCACCAGGGTCATTAATATGACGTGCACCAGGGTCATTAATATGACGTGCACCAGGGTCATTAATATGACGTGCACCAGGGTCATTAATATGACGTGCACCAGGGTCATTAATATGACGTGCACCAGGGTCATTAATATGACGTGCACCAGGGTCAATAATATGACGTGCACCAGAGTCATTAATATGACGTGCACCAGGGTCATTAATATGACGTGCACCAGGGTCATTAATATGACGTGCACCAGGGTCATTAATATTACGTGCACCAGGGTCATTAATATGACGTGCACCAGGGTCATTAATATGACGTGCACCAGGGTCATTAATATGACGTGCACCAGGGAGGTATATACCTCTCAGTATATACTGGTCCCCACAGATGTTTGATAATATTTAGTTCCTGTGATTGTTCCACTTCACTTTCATGTTCTTCATGACAATTTTGAACAATTCTAGCGGTGTGACTTGGTGCATTATCGTCTTGGAAGACAGCGCCGCCACTGGGAAACCACGTTTGTAATATGGGATGGACCTGGTCACCCAAAATTGACAAATATGTTTGGGTGTTAACGATACCATGCAGTACTAGTGTTGGGCCAACAGTATTCCAAGAGATTTTTACCCAAATCATCACGGGTCCTCCTCCATGCTACCCAAATCATGTAATAATATTGGTAGAATTACCGACAATATGTTAAGTAAAAGGACACAAATGCAACTAATGTGACATTTTATTGTGGCAACGTTTCGCTCTCCAGGAGCTTTCTCAAGCCGTTACAAGCGATAATGGACATAGTGGGTTTATATATACTCTCAAAGTGAGGTGAAATACTAGTGGTGGTAGTAGTAGTGATATTAGTAGTAGTAGTAGTAATACAATAAGGTAGAACAATCAACATGCACATGAGTAAAAGGTGATAAAACAAATACTAGGGTAGTATAACAATAGGTTAGACAAATATTTCTGCTGGAGGTTGAAATATCGAAGGCCTGTAGGAGTGTTCCACATCTACGATGTGCTTGTGTTGAATTAGCAGGAGAGACTATGTGATGGTAGGGTTTACTGTTTTCAGGAGGATTCTTGCTAAGACTTCAGAGATGGTGAAGCTGCCTTTGTTTTGTTTAATTGTGTTAGAAACAGAGATAAGTGCTGATTCAAGGCATTTGCGTCTACGGAAATTAGTTTCTTTGATTACTAGTCGGGCGTCTTTGAATTTCATGAGATGATTGTTGGAATTTCGGTGTTGTACGCAGGCGTTGTTCAGGTTATCGTTTCTGCATGCATTAATGTGTTCATTGATGCGTGTTTCGAGGTTCCTTGCTGTTTCTCCTACATAATTCTGTCGCAGCCTCCACAGGGTATAGTGTAGACCCCTGCGTTGACTGGTTCATGGTGCTTGGATTTAGTCTTGGTTAGATCCTTAATAGAAGTACTGGAAGCGATGGCGACTCTAGTGTTAGCTTGTGCAAATATTTTAGAAATGTTGGATGCAACCTGGCTGTTGGGAAGAATTATGACTTTGTTTGGAGTGGTGTTGATGCGTGGAGAATTAATGATCTGAAGAGCTCTTTTCTTGCAATCTTTGATGAAAAAGGAAGGAAAATGTAACTCAGTGAAGGTTTGGTGAATGTATGTACATTCCTCGTCAAGAAACTCAGGACTACAAATTCGGTAAGCTCCTGGAGAGCGAAACGTTGCCACAATAAAATGTCACATTAGTTGCATTTGTGTCCTTTTACTTAACATACCCAAATCATCACGGGTCCTCCTCCATGCTACCCAAATTATCACGGGTCCTCCTCCATGCTTCACGATGGGAATCAAGCAGTCTGGCTTATAAGCTTCTCTAGGCTGTGTCCAGACGAAAACTCGGCCACAACTTGGGAAAAGTGTCAAGGAAGATTCTCTGGAGTAAATAACGTTCTTCCATTGGTCTATTGTCCAATTATTATGGTCATTTCACCATTTTTTGTGTTTTGTAATATTTGCTTCTGAAAGGAAGCAAAGATGATATCTTGGTGCATGGAGCTCACCACGAACTGTTTTGGATGGAACCTAGTTTACAAGATGCTGAGTGAGCTCTGCAGTCACTGTTGCAGCGATGCTGAGTGAGCTGTGCAGTCACTGTTGCAGCTGTGCTCTTATGACATTTTGACACAATACGTTTTACTACTGGACGCTCCCGGTCTTATAGCTTCTTTTTTCCTCCACTTTTGCTTTTGTTGGAGCTTGTCTTACCATCATTGTGGAGTGCACACCTGACCATAGAGACAGCTGGAGTGCACACCTGACCATAGAGACAGCTGGAGTGCACACCTGACCATAGAGACAGCTGCTCTTGGAATCTGGTTCATCTCAGCAGTTTTGAGACTGCTGCTTCACCAGTCTGCACTCCAACAATTGTTGTCTTTGCAAGTGTGAAAGATCTTCCATCCTTGTTTCTACTTCCTTGTGAAATATAACAAAACGTCCGGATGTAAACAACGACAGAAACTGATCTGTAAAAATTGATTATTCAGTCATTAGTTTGACAGTTCTATCAGCAGGTGTTCACATATACATCAGCAGGTGTTCACATATACATCAGCAGGTGTTCACATATACATCAGCAGGTGTTCACATATACATCAGCAGGTGTTCACATATACATCAGCAGGTGTTCACATATACATCAGCAGGTGTTCACATATACATCAGCAGGTGTTCACATATACATCAGCAGGTGTTCATTTTTATTTTTTATTTTAGTTTAGTTACAATTCTCATGTTACTTATTGAGATTATTATTATTATTGTTGTTGTTGTTGTTATTACCAGAATGAGTGTAACTCTTCCTCTCGTCCCCTGTGAAGGAAGTTTGACCTTTAATGCGGCCTTATATTACTGACCTCTGACCTTACCTCATGAGTGTGACCTCTCACTTGTAGCCTCAGGCGGTAGAGGTGTTGAGAGGAAGTGTCACACGCACACACACACACACACACACACACACACACACACACACACACACACACACACACACACGCACGCACACACACGCACGCACACACACACACACACACACACGCACACACACACACACACACACGCACGCACGCACACACACACACACACACTACACGCCCCGATGGCAGGGTGGCTAGCGCTCTTGCTTCACGCACGGAGGGCCCGGGTTCAATTCCCGGCGGGGCCGAAACATTTCGAAGTGTTTCGTTACACACACATACAACAGGCCTAGTGTCTAATCGACATGTGCCTAGGACAAAATGGTAACTAACACGCACACACACACACACGGATAGACTCAGAAGTGTCCCTGTTTGCAGATGATGTGAAGTTAATGAGAAGAATAAAATCAGTCGAGGATCAGGCAGGACTACAAAGAGACCTGGACAGGCTGCAAGCCTGGTCCAGTAACTGGCTCCTTGAATTTAACCCTGCCAAATGTAAAGTCATGAATATCGGGGAAGGGCAAAGAAGACCGCAGACAGAGTATAGTCTAGGTGGCCAAAGACTGCAAGCCTCACTCAAAGAAAAAGATCTTGGGGTGAGTATAATACCGAGCACATCTCCTGAGGCACACATCAATCAGATAACTGCTGCAGCATACGGGCGGCTGGCAAACCTAAAAATAGCGTTCCAATACCTCACTAAGGAATCATTCAAGACTCTGTATACCATATACGTCAGGCCCATACTGGAGTATGCAGCACCGGTTTGGAACCCACACCTGGTCAAGCACGTCAAGAAATTAGAGAAAGTGCAAAGGTTTGCAACAAGACTAGTCCCAGAGCTAAGGGGATTGTCCTACGAAGAAAGGTTAAGGGAAATCGGCCTGACGACACTAGAGGACAGGAGGGTTAGGGGAGACATGATAACGACATATAAAATACTGCGAGGAATAGATAAGGTGGACAGAGACAAGATGTTCCAGAGAGGGGACACAGAAACAAGGGGTCATAATTGGAAGTTGAAGACTCCTATGAGTCAAAGGGATGTTAGGAAGTATTTCTTCAGTCATAGAGTTGTCAGGAAGTGGAATAGCTTAGAAAGCGACATAGTGGAGGCAGGAACCATACATAGTTTTAAGACTAGGTTTGATAAAGCTCATGGAGCAGGGAGAGAGAGGACCTAGTAGCAATCAGTGAAGAGGCGGGGCCAGGAGCTATGACTCGACCCCTGCAACCACAAATAGGTGAGTACAAATAGGTGAGTACACACACACACACACAGTGACCTTGATACCTCAAAGGCGATGGTCCGGAGAATATCTCCTCGTGGGTCCTTCGGGAAGGAACTGAGGTACTGAGTGTGCCACTTACCATAATATTCAACACATCCCTTGAAACTGGGCAGCTACCTGAGGTATGGAAAAAGACCAATGTAGTCCCCATCTTTAAATAAGGAGACAGAAAAGAGGCACTAAACTACAGACCGGTGTCACTTACGTGTATAGTGTGCAAAGTCTTGGAGAAAATCATCAGGAAAAGAATGGTGGAGCATCTGGAGCAGAACAGGATAATCAACGCCAGACAGCACGGATTCCGGGAAGGCAAATCCTGTGTAACAAGCCTCCTGGAGTTCTATGATAAAGTAACAGAGGTAAGGCAAGAGAGAGAAGGGTGGGTTGATTGCATTTTCCTGGACTGCAGGAAGGCCTTCGACACAGTTCCTCATATGAGATTAGTAAAGAAGTTGGAAGACCAAGCGTGTATAACAGGAAGGGCACTGGAATGGATCAGGGAATACCTCACAGGGAGGCAACAACGGGTCATGGTGCGTGATGAGGTATCACAGTGGGCGCCTGTGACGAGCGGTGTACCGCAGGGGTCAGTCCTAGGACCAGTGCTATTCTTGGTATATGTGAATGACATGACGGACGGGATAGACTCAGAAGTGTCTCTTTTCGCAGATGATGTGAAATTAATGAGGAGAATCACATCGGATGAAGACCAAACAGGACTTCAAAGAGACCTGGACAAGCTTGACATCTGGTCTAGCAACTGGCTTCTCGAATTTAACCCCACCAAATGCAAAGTCATGAAGATCGGAGAAGGGCAAAGAAGACCGCTGACAGAGTACAGGCTAGGTGGACAAAGGCTACAAACCTCATCAAAGGAGAAAGACCTTGGGGTGAGTATAACGCCAAGCACGTCTCCGGAAACACACATCAACCAGATAACCGCGGCAGCATATGGGCGACTGGCAAACCTAAGATTAGCGTTCCGTTACCTTAACAAGGAATCGTTCAAGACACTGTACACCGTGTACGTCAGGCCCATACTAGAGTATGCAACACCAGTCTGGAACCCACACCTGGTCAAGCATGCCAAGAAATTAGAGAAAGTGCAAAGGTTTGCGACAAGGCTAGTTCTACAACTCAGGGGATTGCCCTATGAAGAAAGGTTGAGGGAAATAGGACTAACAACACTGGAGGACAGAAGGGTTCGAGGAGACATGATAACGACATACAAAATACTGCAGGGAATCGACAAGGTAGATAGTGACAGGATGTTCCAGAGAGGGAACACAGAAACAAGGGGACACAACTGGAAGTTGAAGAATCAGATGAGTCAAAGGGATGTTAGGAAGCAATTCTTCAGCCATAGAGTAGTTAGGAAGTGGAATAGTCCTGAACGATATAGTGGAGGCAGGAACCATACATAGTTTTAAGACAAGGTATGATAAAGCTCATGGAGCAGGGAGAGAAGAGACCCAGTAGCGGACAGCGCAGAGGCGGGGCCAGGAGCTGAGTCTCGACCCCTGCAACCACAATTAGGTGAGTACACACACACACACACACACACACACACACACACACACACACACACAATGGGGACCTAAGAAGATGGAGGTAGTTAAAGATAACATTTTTGAACGAACATGTTAGGGACACAACGAGAGAGAGAGAGAGAGAGAGAGAGAGGATAAGTGAACATTGAAGCCTGACATAGCAACAAAGGTCAAGTGTGAAGCACACTTGCTTGAGAGCCACATCACAAGAAAGAGTTCAATAAAAGATGAGGCAGATCAACTGACAAAGGAAGGAGAGGTGACGAACAATAACAAGCAAGTGTTATGACTGAAGAGACCTTCTCAGTGGAGTGTCCACACCATGCAACCCACCAGGGAACACCACCCACCAACAAGTACTGCATGACATACACACAACAACTAGAGAAATTTATAATACAGCTGGATACGTCAGGCAGTGAGACCTGGCAAGGTGTTACCCTGGATTTTATGATAGTTATCCCCCAACCTGCCCCTCTCCCTGCTTCCAACCTTCCCCCAACATGCCCCCATAATACAATTCACTAGTCTATAATTATTATTATTGAGGAAGAAATAATAAAGCAGTAAATCCTCAGAAAGTTGTTATTATTATTATTATTATTATTATTATTATTATTATTATTATTACTATTATTTTATTGTTGTTGTCGTTATTATTATATTCTAGCCCAGTGGTTCCCAAAGTTGTTTAGGCTGGCTCCCCCTTGGCTCCCAGGCTACATCGCTAGCACCCCCTCCCACACACATATGAACACACCTCTTTCTTGGTATCAAGTTTACTGGAAATTTGCAAATTCAAAACAATAACTAATCTAATACTATAAACAAGCGTATTTATTTCACAAATAAAAATTAACATAGTAAAGCAATTTATTTAACAATATGAAAGAGTAAATTTACATGTCATCCGTAACTACATTGTCTTCACATACTAATATTAAAGTAGTTAGACTGTTGGGTTTAGTCCTGACTCTTTCTCTTCTACTTCAGCTCTTCCTCTCACCGGCTATTCTTCGTCTGTCCCTACTTTCCCCTCGCCCCTAGTGGGTCCTTACCTGAGAGTCTGAACTAACTAACTAACTTCACATGGTCGATCACCATGCCCAGCCCTTTTAGGGCAGGGTAGGTGCCAAGGCTGGAGCTTGCTACCATCTGCGGCTCGCAAGCCTGCCCTTCCCGTCAGCCTCCTTGGGGCGGGGAAGATGGCAGACCAGAGAGGCCTAGCATTTATCTACCTACCTGCCTCGTGCTGGTGGGGAATGTGGCTAGGCCTGGGGCCGGTTGGTCCCGCCGCTGAGGGGTACCCACTCCCATGGGAGACATAGGTCTCTGATACTCCCACGACAGGGAGCCGGAGCCGGCCGCCATCTGGAATAGACCCTGGCCGGAGAATTCAACACCTCCACCTCCTTCACAATTTTAATGAGATGGATGTGCTTGGTGCTGGAACATCAACTTCTCAACATCAGTCTTGAAGGCACTAACAACAAGTCTTAGATCCTCGCGTTGACTATTTTTTAGCTTGTTTCTTTGCTTGTAGAGAATCTTGGAGACTGTACTGAGGCCTCCCTCTACTGAATATGATGTTGGGAAGGTAATAATGTTTATTTCCACAGTGCAGGGTAGTGGTCACAGTGCAGGGTAGTGGTCACAGTGTAGGGTAGTGGTCACAGTGTAGGGTAGTGGTCACAGTGTAGGGCAGTGGTCACAGTGCAGGGTAGTGGTCACAGTGCAGGGTAGTGGTCACAGTGCAGGGTAGTGGTCACAGTGTAGGGTAGTGGTCACAGTGCAGGGTAGTGGTCACAGTGCAGGGTAGTGGTCACAGTGCAGGGTAGTGGTCACAGTGCAGGGTAGTGGTCACAGTGTAGGGTAGTGGTCACAGTGTAGGGTAGTGGTCACAGTGTAGGGTAGTGGTCACAGTGTAGGGTAGTGGTCACAGTGCAGGGTAGTGGTCACAGTGCAGGGTAGTGGTCACAGTGCAGGGTAGTGGTCACAGTGCAGGGTAGTGGTCACAGTGCAGGGTAGTGGTCACAGTGCAGGGTAGTGGTCACAGTGTAGGGCAGTGGTCACAGTGTAGGGTAGTGGTCACAGTGTAGGGTAGTGGTCACAGTGTAGGGTAGTGGTCACAATGTAGGGTAGTGGTCACAGTGTAGGGTAGTGGTCACAGTGTAGGGTAGTGGTCACAGTGTAGGGCTGTGGTCACAGTGCAGGGTAGTGGTCACAGTGCAGGGTAGTGGTCACAGTGCAGGGTAGTGGTCACAGTGCAGGGTAGTGGTCACAGTGCAGGGTAGTGGTCACAGTGCAGGGTAGGGGTCACAGTGTAGGGTAGTGGTCACAGTGCAGGGTAGGGGTCACAGTGTAGGGTAGTGGTCACAGTGCAGGGTAGGGGTCACAGTGTAGGGTAGTGGTCACAGTGCAGGGTAGGGGTCACAGTGTAGGGTAGTGGTCACAGTGTAGGGTAGTGGTCACAGTGCAGGGTAGGGGTCACAGTGTAGGGTAGTGGTCACAGTGCAGGGTAGTGGTCACAGTGTAGGGTAGTGGTCACAGTGCAGGGTAGTGGTCACAGTGCAGGGTAGTGGTCACAGTGCAGGGTAGGGGTCACAGTGTAGGGTAGTGGTCACAGTGCAGGGTAGGGTCACAGTGTAGGGTAGTGGTCACAGTGCAGGGTAGTGGTCACAGTGTAGGGTAGTGGTCACAGTGCAGGGTAGTGGTCACAGTGCAGGGTAGTGGTCACAGTGCAGGGTAGGGGTCACAGTGTAGGGTAGTGGTCACAGTGCAGGGTAGTGGTCACAGTGTAGGGTAGTGGTCACAGTGCAGGGTAGTGGTCACAGTGCAGGGTAGTGGTCACAGTGCAGGGTAGGGTCACAGTGTAGGGTAGTGGTCACAGTGCAGGGTAGTGGTCACAGTGCAGGGTAGTGGTCACAGTGCAGGGTAGGGGTCACAGTGTAGGGTAGTGGTCACAGTGCAGGGTAGTGGTCACAGTGCAGGGTAGTGGTCACAGTGCAGGGTAGTGGTCACAGTGTAGGGTAGTGGTCACAGTGCAGGGTAGGGGTCACAGTGTAGGGTAGTGGTCACAGTGCAGGGTAGGGGTCACAGTGTAGGGTAGTGGTCACAGTGCAGGGTAGTGGTCACAGTGTAGGGTAGTGGTCACAGTGCAGGGTAGTGGTCACAGTGTAGGGTAGTGGTCACAGTGCAGGGTAGGGTCACAGTGAGGGTAGTGGTCACAGTGCAGGTGTGGTCACAGTGTAGGGTAGTGGTCACAGTGCAGGGTAGTGGTCACAGTGTGGTAGGGTCAGTGAGGGTAGGGTCACAGTGAGGGTAGTGGTCACAGTGCAGGGTAGTGGTCACAGTGTAGGGTAGTGGTCACAGTGCAGGGTAGTGGTCACAGTGCAGGGTAGGTAACATGTAGGTAGTGGTCTGCAGTGCAGGGTAGTGGTCACAGTGGGGTAGTGGTCATGTAGGGTAGTGGTCACAGTGCAGAATTTTTTGTAACCAAAAATCTTGATGTGATTTTTTTTAAGTTTGTCCTGAGCTCAGTGTCATTGTGGAGTGAAATCAGTTGTTGCTTCTCCATTACTGTTTCCTCATTGCTGACATCTGGGACTGCATTGATCACCCGCTCTGGTATTGCTGACATCTGGGACTGCATTGATCACCCGCTCTGGTATTGCTGACATCTGGGACTGCATTGATCACCCGCTCTGGTATTGCTGACATCTGGGACTGCATTGATCACCCGCTCTGGTATTGCTGACATCTGGGACTGCATTGATCACCCGCTCTGGTATTGCTGACATCTGGGACTGCATTGATCACCCGCTCTGGTATTGCTGACATCTGGGACTGCATTGATCACCCGCTCTGGTATTGCTGACATCTGGGACTGCATTGATCACCCGCTCTGGTATTGCTGACATCTGGGACTGCATTGATCACCCGCTCTGGTATTGCTGACATCTGGGACTGCATTGATCACCCGCTCTGGTATTGCTGACATCTGGGACTGCATTGATCACCCGCTCTGGTATTGCTGCATCTGGGACTGCATTGATCACCGCTCTGGTATTGCTGGACATTTTGGGGACTGCATTGATCACCCGTCTGGTATTCTTGACATCTGGGACGCATTGATCACCCGCTCTGGTATTGTGACATCTGGGCTGCATTGATCACCCGCTCTGGTATTGCTGACATCTGGGGCTGCATTGATCACCCGCTCTGGTAGTGCGACATCTGGGAGCTGCATTGATCACCCGCCTGGTATTGCTGACATCTGGGACTGCATGATCACCCGCTCTGGTATTGCTGACATCTGGGACTGCATTGATCACCGCTCTGGTATTGCTGACATCTGGGACTGCATTGATCACCTGCTCTGGTATTGCTGACATCTGAAATAATGATCACCCGCTCTGGTATTGCTGACATCTGGGACTCATTGATCAGTGCCTGGTATTGGACATCTGGGGCTGCATTGATCACCCGCTCTGGTATTGCTGACATCTGGGGCTGCATTGATCACCCGCTCTGGTATTGCTGACATCTGGGGCTGCATTGATCACCCGCTCTGGTATTGCTGACATCTGGGGCTGCATTGATCACCCGCTCTGGTATTGCTGACATCTGGGGCTGCATTGATCACCCGCTCTGGTATTGCTGACATCTGGGCTGCATTGATCACCCGCTCTGGTATTGCTGACATCTGGGGCTGCATTGATCACCCGCTCTGGTATTGCTGACATCTGGGACTGCATTGATCACCCGCTCTGGTATTGCTGACATCTGGGACTGCATTGATCACCCGCTCTGGTATTGCTGACATCTGGGGCTGCATTGATCACCCGCTCTGGTATTGCTGACATCTGGGACTGCATTGATCACCCGCTCTGGTATTGCTGACATCTGGGACTGCATTGATCACCCGCTCTGGTATTGCTGACATCTGGGGCTGCATTGATCACCGCTCTGGTATTGCTGACATCTGGGCTGCATTGATCACCCGCTCTGGTATTGCTGACATCTGGGACTGCATTGATCACCCGCTCTGGTATTGCTGACATCTGGGACTGCATTGATCACCCGCTCTGGTATTGCTGACATCTGGGACTGCATTGATCACCCGCTCTGGTATTGCTGACATCTGGGACTGCATTGATCACCCGCTCTGGTATTGCTGACATCTGGGCTGCATTGATCACCCGCTCTGGTATTGCTGACATCTGGGGCTGCATTGATCACCCGCTCTGGTATTGCTGACATCTGGGGCTGCATTGATCACCCGCTCTGGTATTGCTGACATCTGGGGCTGCATTGATCACCCGCTCTGGTATTGCTGACATCTGGGGCTGCATTGATCACCCGCTCTGGTATTGCTGACATCTGGGGCTGCATTGATCACCGCTCTGGTATTGCTGACATCTGGGCTGCATTGATCACCCGCTCTGGTATTGCTGACATCTGGGGCTGCATTGATCACCCGCTCTGGTATTGCTGACATCTGGGGCTGCATTGATCACCCGCTCTGGTATTGCTGACATCTGGGACTGCATTGATCACCCGCTCTGGTATTGCTGACATCTGGGGCTGCATTGATCACCCGCTCTGGTATTGCTGACATCTGGGACTGCATTGATCACCCGCTCTGGTATTGCTGACATCTGGGACTGCATTGATCACCCGCTCTGGTATTGCTGACATCTGGGACTGCATTGATCACCCGCTCTGGTATTTTCACCAAAATAAGATCCTGAAATCTGTCAGACATGTTTCTAAGCAGGTCATTCAGGTGTGCACAATACACTTGAAGGTCATGGTCTGGTATACTCTTCTCTTTCTCCAACAGAATATATAACCCTAAATTTTAAAGGAGTGGAGGGGTAAGCCAGCGGAAGGCCTCGGTCAGATGACCAAAAATTCCAGCTGTGGGTCATCATATGACTAAGACCCTCGTCAGGAAACACTTGTTCTGCTTCCTGACAGATCTTACCTAACCTAACCTTCTCCAGTTCAGAGAGGGTGGGAAACTGGAAGAGCCCTCCACGAGCTATGTTATGTTTGAATAACTCTAACTTGGACAGAAAAGTGTAAAGGGCTGATTTGACTTTTGATAAGATTAACCTCATTTCTTTGTAGATCATTTATGTTACATAAGTGTTCGTATCTTAGATTCTGTCATATAGATTTTGTAAAACAAAAGCTTCCTTGGTTCTGAGGCTGGCAGGACCCTATGTCTAGCCCTTATATAATGTCATATGGACTACGCTTGCTCTTCATGGTACTCTGTCTTGACAAAAAACTGAAAGATAAACTGCAAATCACCCAGAACAAAATGGTGAGATTCATCCTGGACCTGGGACCAAGAGAACATGTAGGCCAGGATGAATTACAACAATTGGATATGCTGAATATTGAAGACAGAGTTAAACAACTAAAGTTAAATCAAGTTTATAAAATTGCTCACAAACAGTGTCCAGAATATCTTGCTGCCAATTTTGTCAAGGCTGGGAACCAAAGCAGTCATAGTACTAGGGGGAGAGAACACAACTTTGTAGTACCCACAGTCAGTGGCCAGGCTTCAAACACCTTTTATTGTACAGCAATAAAGGAATGGAACAGACTGCCTGCACATGTCAAAGCCAGTCACAACATGAGCCAGTTCAAGAAGAGAACCAAAAGGTACCTAATGAATGTAGCGACAGAAAGGGAGGAGAATGATTTTTTATTTTTTTAAGCTAACAAACATGTAAATGTAAATAACTTTTTTTACCTTATTCCTAATATACGTATATCCTTTATAATATAATAACATATATCTCCCACAGTGTATAATATTAAGGTATTAAAAGGACCCCAATGGAAATAAGTCACTCTGTCTGACTTTTTGGGTTATCCTGGCGGGTTCTCTACACATATGCTGCTATGTATGATAATCTATGTAACTGTATTTGTGTATACCTGAATAAACTTACTTACTTACCCTGCCGCCCCCCGTACCGCCCTCCCCCTTACCCCCCCCCCTCACCGCCCACAGATGGGCGGTACCGCCCCACTTTAGGAATAACTTCTGGAGGAATCATTAAAATTGTATTAGTTATACAACGTCTGTAATACACTGGTGATACAACAGTGTTACAGCGGTGTTATAGGCTAGTGTTACAGTAGTGTTACAATTGTGTTACAGCAGTATTATAGGATGGCGTTACAGCAGTGTTACAGGGTGGTGATATATGATATTATAGTGGTGTAACAGATTCTTACAGGCTGGTGTTACATGGTATTATAGTGGTGTTACAGGCTGGTGTTACATGGTATTATAGTGGTGTCACAGCAATGTTATAGGCTGTTTTTACAGCAGTGTTACAGGCTGGTGTTACATGCTATTATAGTGGTGTTACAGGCTGGTGTTACATGGTATTATAGTGGTGTCACAGCAGTGTTATAGGCTCTTGTTACAGCAGTGTTACAGGGTGGTGATATATGATATTATAGTGGTGTAACAGCATTGATACAGGCTGGTGTTACATGGTAGTATAGTGGTGTTACAGGCTGGTGTTACATGGTATTATAGTGGTGTTACAGGCTGGTGTTACATGGTATTATAGTGGTGTCACAGCAGTGTTATAGGCTCTTGTTACAGCAGTGTTACAGGGTGGTGTTACAGCAGTGTTATAGGCTGTTTTTACAACAGTGTTACAGGCCGGTGTTGCAGCAGAGTAACGCTGGTGTTGCAGCAGTGTTACAGGCTGGTGTTACAGCAGTGTTACAGGCTGGTGTTACAGCAGTGTTACAGGCTGGTGTTACAGCAGTGTTACAGGCCGGTGTTGCAGCAGAGTAACGCTGGTGTTACAGCAGTGTTACAGGCTGGTGTTACAGCAGTGTTACAGGCTGGTGTTACAGCAGTGTTACAGGCTGGTGTTTTTAACAGTATTCACGTCACTGTCTCCATGACAACCAGCTAGGCTGTCTCCCTACATGTGTGCACACGCGCGCGCGCACTCCATGACAACCAGCTAGGTTCTCTCTCTCTCTCTCTCTCTCTCTCTCTCTCTCTCTCTCTCTCTCTCTCTCTCTCTCTCTCTCTCTCTTCACTCACAGAGGACCTGTAACTCGACTCCCTGCAACCACAAATAGGTGAGTACACACACTAATAAGTAACAAGGCTGAGGTAGGTAGGTAGGCAGGCAGGCAGGCAGGCAGGCAGGCAGGCAGGTAGGTAGGTAGGTAGGCAGACAGGCAGGTAGGTAGTGAAGTAGATAGGTAGGTAGGCAGATAGGTAGGTAGGCAGGTAAGTAAGTAGGCAGGCAGACTGGTAGGTAGATAGGTATGTAGGCAGACAGGCACCTAAAGTCGGTACCTGACCAGCCAGGCTGTGGTTCGTACGTTGGACTGCGTGCGGCCAGCAGTAACAGCCTGGTTGATCAGGCTCTGGTCCAACATGAAGCCTGGTCACAGACCGGGCCGCGGGGGCGTTGACCCCTGGAATTCTCTCCAGGTAAACTCAAGGTAGATAGGTAGGTATGCAGGGAGGTAGGCAGGTAGGTAAACAGGCAGGTAGATAGGTAGGTAGGCAGGTATGTAGACAGATAGGTAGGCAGCTAGGTAGGTAGGCAGGTAGATAGGTAGGTAGGCAGCTAGGTAGGAAGATAGGTAGGCAGGGAGGCAGGTAGGTACGTAGAAGACAGGTAGGTAGGAAGGTTGGTAGATAGGTAGGCAGGCAGGTAGGTAGGTAGGCATTTAGGTAGGTAAGCAGGTAGGCAGGCAGGCAGGTAGGTAGGCACGTAGGAAGGTAGGCAGGTAGGTAGGCAGTCAGGTAGGAAGGTAGGTAGTCAGGTAGGTAGGCAGGCAGGTACGTATGCAGGCAGGTAAGTAGGTAGGCAGGCAGGTAGGCAGGTACGTAGGTAGGCAGGTAGACAGGCAGGTAGGCATGTAGGTAGTTAGGTAGGTAGGCAGGTTGGTAGGTAGATAGGTAGGTAGGCAGGTAGTTAGGCAGGGAGATAGGTAGGCAGGTAGGTAGTCAGGTAGGTATGCAGGCAGGTAGGTAGGCAGGGAGATAGGTAGGCAGGTAGGTAGTCAGGTAGGTATGCAGGCAGGTAAGTAGGTAGGCAGGCAGGCAGGTAGGTAGGCATGTAGGTAGTTAGGTAGGCAGGTAGGTAGGTAGGCAGGTAGGTTGATAGGTAGGTAGGCAGGCAGGCAGGTATTTAGATAGGTAGGGAGGTATATAGATAGGTAGGTAGGCAGGCGGTAGGCAGGCAGGCAGGCAGGCAGCAGGCAGGCTAGGCAGGCAGGCAGGTGGATATGGCTAGGCAGGCAGGCACAAGGCAGGCAGGCAGGCAGGCAGTCAGGTAGGTAGATAGGCATAGATAGGTAGGCAGGCAGGTAGGTAGACAAGCAGGCAGGCAGGCAGGTAGGTAGGCAGGTAGGTACACAGGTAAGCAGGCAGGCAGGTAGGTAGGTATGCAGGTAGACAATTACGCAGGCAGGCAGGTAGATAGGCAAGTAGATAGGTAGACAGGTAGGCAGGCAGTCAGGCAGGCAGGCAGGTAGACAGACAGGTAGGCAGGTAGGCAGGCAGGTAGGTAGACAAGCAGGCAGGCAGGCAGGCAGGCAGGTAGGTAGGCAGGTAGGTACACAGGTAAGAAGGCAGGCAGGTAGGTAGGTATGCAGGTAGACAATTACGCAGGCAGGCAGGTAGATAGGTAGACAGGTAGGCAGGCAGGCAGGTAGGTAGGCAGGCAGGCAGGTAGACAGACAGGTAGGCAGGTAGGCAGGCAGGCAGGCAGGCAGGCAGGTAGGCAGGTAGGTAGGCAGGCAGGCAGGCAGGCAGGCAGGTAGGTAGGTAGGTAGGCAGGAAGGTATTTAGGTAGGCAGGTGAACAGGTAGGCAGGCAGGCAGGCAGGCAGGTAGGTAGGCAGGTTAACAGGTAGGCAGGCAGGCAGGCAGGTAGGTCAGGCAGGCTAACAGGTAGGCAGGTTAACAGGAGGCAGGCAGGCCAGGCAGGAGGCAGGAGGCAGGTTAACAGGCAGGCAGGCAGGCAGGTGAGGCAGGCAGGTTAACAGGAGGCAGGCAGGTAGGTAGGTAGGCAGGTTCACAGGTAGGCAGGCAGGCAGGTAGGTAGGCAGGTTAACAGGTAGGTAGGCAGGCAGGTAGGTAGGCAGGTTAACAGGTAGGCAGGCAGGCAGGCAGGTAGGTAGGCAGGTTAACAGGTAGGCAGGCAGGCAGGTAGGTAGGCAGGTTAACAGGTAGGCAGGCAGGCAGGCAGGTAGGTAGGCAGGTTAACAGGTAGGCAGGCAGGCAGGTAGGTAGGCAGGTTAACAGGTAGGCAGGCAGGTAGGTAGGCAGGTTAACAGGTAGGCAGGCAGGCAAGTAGGTAGATTGAGTTATGAAGAGACACTATAAGAACTGAACCTGACGACTGTATAAGCAAGAAAGATTATTGGAGACACGATCATGATATACAAGATACTCAGAGGCTTGACAGAGCAGACACAGAATTTTTGAAATGCAAGGCATAGGGGCGAAAAATCACAGGTGGAAACTAAAGACACAGATGAGCAACAGGGATTTTAGGAAATACTTTTTCATCATCAGGATGGTAAAGGAATGACTTAGATGATGAAGTGGCAGAGGCAAACTCAGTACCCAGTTTCAAGAGTAGGAATGACATGACCCATGAGGCCAGGAACCAACAATAATGCTGGTGATTATGGTTTAAGAGGCGGAGCCAGGAGCTGCGACTCGACCCCCGCAAACACAACTCAGAATATACACACAAATACATACATACAGTCTTCCTAATATCAATATATATATATATATATATATATATATATATATATATATATATATATATATATATATAATATATATATATATATATATATATATAATATATATATTATATATATATGGAAAAAAGATGATTATAATGATGTAAGAAAATGGATAAGAGGTGTAATAATGGTTGCGACACCTGCCCACAACTATCTATCTGTATAATACGGGATAGATCGATTCTTCTCCCTCCCAGCATAAATATGTGGTTGTGAAACTCCTAGCCACCCGATATATACACTGTGAGGTGTATGTATCAGTGTGAGGTGTATGTATCAGTGTGAGGTGTATGTATCAGTGTGAGGTGTATGTATCAGTGTGAGGTGTATGTATCAGTGTGAGGTGTATGTATCAGTGTGAGGTGTATGTATCAGTGTGAGGTGTATGTATCAGTGTGAGGTGTACGTATCAGTGTGAGGTGTATGTATCAGTGTGAGGTGTATGTATCAGTGTGAGGTGTATGTATCAGTGTGATGTGTACGTATCAGTGTGAGGTGTATGTATCAGTGTGAGGTGTATGTATCAGTGTGAGGTGTATGTATCAGTGTGAGGTGTATGTATCAGTGTGAGGTGTATGTATCAGTGTGAGGTGTATGTATCAGTGTGAGGTGTATGTATCAGTGTGAGGTGTATGTATCAGTGTGAGGTGTATGTATCAGTGTGAGGTGTACGTATCAGGGTGAGGTGTACGTATCAGTGTGAGGTGTATGTATCAGTGTATTTACACTAAGAGTTGACTTTAATCACTACCTTCAGTATTAAAGTATTCTTGATTGTTGGTAAACATTTAACATGCTGCCTTAATGACCCTCGTGTAGTAGATAGTATAAGAGGTATCAGGAAGCCGCCAACCAGAGCACTTTGATAGATACACTTTATTTTAGTGGTTGACAAAGTGATAGTAAAGCTTTTTATATGTAGATTTAGAGGGGTGACTGATACAAGAATGCAGGAACACTGCAGTAGGCCTATATAGGTGTTGGAAAGTGGGAAGTGCGTCACAGAGGTATCATTAGTAACTTTGATATAAGTGGGAGTTGTGACACTTGTTCTTAGTTGATGGGAATGATTTTAATACACAAATAACCCGCACGTTGGAAAGAAAAACTTACGTGATGTTTCGGTCCAATTTGGACCAATTACAAAGTCACAGTGACTTTGTAAAGGGTCCAAGTCGGACCGAAACGTCGTCATAAGCTTCTTTCTGCTATGTATGGGTTATTTGTGTATTGTTGCAGTCACGGTGTTGTGTCTTTTAGTTCTTTAAGGACGGTAAGTTTGAGGTGTGTCCCTCAACCTTCAGACAGGAGCGCTACACTGCCATCCTGCTGCTAAGGGCGTGGGTATCAAGGAGTCTAGGGTAGAAGTGATCGAGGTCCCAGGACCGAAACGTTGTCTAATAATGATATATTAGTGTTTGCTCGCGTGTCGTCTTAAAATGCTTGTCGTATCAACTTTCAAGATTTACACCAAAATATCGTCAACATATCGAAGTCAAGTCATTGTAAGTGTCAGGTTGTGGAAACCTCCAGTCTCTAGGTTTTTCAGGACTATGTTAGCAAGTCTGACACTAAGAGGGCTGCCAGTAACCATGCCAAAGCACTGTTTGAAGAAGCTGTCCATGTGTCTGAGGCAGTAAAAGTTGACCTAAAGCTCAGTCAACTGCGTCAAGTCCTGGCAAAGAACTGCCAAGTTTGTCTCATTGATTTTCTTTTGTGTGTCAGTGGCGGTGTCAGTAGGGACCATGGTAAATCAAGATGTAATGTTGAAGGAAGCCATGTTCCTGTTCTTGATGCTCATGTTGGAGATGTAGGGAAAGCACGTCTCCAGAATGCTGAAGATGCGCCAGACTTATAGTGCCTAGGAGACCCGAGAGACTGTGAGATGACTAGCCAGTGATAGGGGAGATACAGGTTCCAGGTTTGTGGATCCTTGGTACGTCGTAGAGTGTGGCAGGTTGAGGTTGACCTGGCAGGAGGTACTGCAGTGTCTTGCATTGTTCTGAAGAGTGTGGCAGGCTGCCTGTAGGAGGACTCTTACGTTGTTAGTGAGATGTTGTACAGTAATGCATTGGTAGATGTCATTGTTACAAAGAATTGAGTACTGTGTTCATGAAGATCTGCAGTGAAGGATCAACACGTATCCATGGCTGAGGGACGGACTACCTCGTCTTCCATTGTCTCCCGGATATAATTTCTGTGTTGGATTGAAAAAAAATCACTGGTTGGGGAAAATTCTTGATAATGAAGATACTGAGGCGTGTTATCAACTTGTCAGTGATGTACATTATCACTGTAATAACAGGTGTTGGTACTGTGAGGGGTGAGATGTACATCATCACTGTAATAACAGGTGTTGGTACTGTGAGGGGTGAGATGTACATCAT
Source organism: Cherax destructor (assembly GCA_009830355.1). Classification (NCBI taxonomy): domain Eukaryota; kingdom Metazoa; phylum Arthropoda; class Malacostraca; order Decapoda; family Parastacidae; genus Cherax; species Cherax destructor. The sequence continues at coordinate 79,492 of WNWK01002994.1, forward strand.
CACTGTGATAACAGGTGTTGGTACTGTGAGGGGTGAGATGTACATCATCACTGTAATAACAGGTGTTGGTACTGTGAGGGGTGCATGTACATCATCACTGTAATAACAGGTGTTGGTACTGTGAGGGGTGAGATGTACATCATCACTGTAATAACAGGTGTTGGTACTGTGAGGGGTGAGATGTACATCATCACTGTAATAACAGGTGTTGGTACTGTGAGGGGTGAGATGTACATCATCACTGTGATAACAGGTGTTGGTACTGTGAGGGGTGAGATGTACATCATCACTGTCATAACAGGTGTTGGTACTGTGAGGGGTGAGATGTACATCATCACTGTAATAACAGGTGTTGGTACTGTGAGGGGTGAGATGTACATTATCACTGTGATAACAGGTGTTGGTACTGTGAGGGGTGAGATGTACATCATCACTGTCATAACAGGTGTTGGTACTGTGAGGGTGAGATGTACATCATCACTGTAATAACAGGTGTTGGTACTGTGAGGGGTGAGATGTACATTATCACTGTGATAACAGGTGTTGGTACTGTGAGGGGTGAGATGTACATCATCACTGTGATAACAGGTGTTGGTACTGTGAGGGGTGAGATGTACATCATCACTGTAATAACAGGTGTTGGTACTGTGAGGGGTGAGATGTACATCATCACTGTAATAACAGGTGTTGGTACTGTGAGGGTGAGATGTACATTACACTGTGATACAGGTGTTGGTACTGTGAGGGTGAGATGTACATCATCACTGTAACAACAGAGTGTTGGTCACTGTGAGGTGAATGTACATCATCACTGTAATAACAGGTGTTGGACGTGAGGTGAGGTCTATCATCACTGTGAATAACAGTGTTGTATGTGAGGGTGAGATGTACATCATCATGTATAACAGGTGTTGGTACTGTGAGGTGAGATGTACATCATCACTGAAATAACAATGTTGGTACTGTGAGGAGTGAAGGTGGTTGCCTGCAGGGGAGGTCAGTGTGAAGCACTCAAGAGATGCTTTCTGCTGATAACACCAACCAGGTAGTGTTTATTGTGGATCACTGTGGTGAAGTAGCCTTAACCTCTGAGTCTGTGTTGCAGCAGTGGAGAGTGAAGGTCTGTGTTGCAGCAATGGAGTGAGTGAAAGTCTGTGTTGCGGGAGTGGAGAGTGAAAGTATGTTGCAGCAGTGGAGAGAGTGAAGGTCAGTGTTGCAGCAGTGGAGAGAGTGAAGGTCAATGTTGCAGCAGTGGAGAGAGTGAAGGTCAGTGTTGCAGCAGTGGAGAGAGTGAAGGTCAGTGTTGAAGCAGTGGAGAGTGAAGGTCTCTGTTGCAGCAATGGAGTGAGTGAAAGTCTGTGTTGCGGGAGTGGAGAGTGAAAGTATATTGCAGCAGAGGAGAGAGTGAAGGTCAGTGTTGCAGCAGTGGAGAGAGTGAAGGTCAGTGTTGCAGCAGTGGAGAGAGTGAAGGTCAGTGTTGCAGCAGTAGAGAGAGTGAAGGCCAGTGTTGCAGCAGTGGAGAGAGTGAAGGTCAGTGTTGCAGCAGTGGAGAGAGTGAAGGTCAGTGTTGCAGCAGTGGAGAGAGTGAAGGTCAGTGTTGCAGCAGTGGAGAGAGTGAAGGTCAGTGTTGCAGCAGTAGAGAGAGTGAAGGCCAGTGTTGCAGTGGTGGGTGGGTAAAGATTATTGATGATCTTGGTAGGTTCCATGCTCTTACATTTACTATGCCTACAGAGTGAGAGTTACATGAGTGTTTTAACTAAGTGTTGTACGTCGGCAGTAGTGATTTTGGTGAGGGTGAAGCGAACAGCATTACTACCAGACACTGACAGTTGGCAGCTACCAGCCACGCACTGATAGATACCTCCTTCACTTGATAGATATGCAAGACAAGCCACATGGGGATGGAGATCTTTATCTCTAGATCTTTCCCACTATCGTGCGTCGTCAGAAGTTATGCAGTGTTGCAAGACTAGCTACAGATAGCAGGGAAAATCCTCTCTGAGGCAAGACACAAGTTCATTCTTGCCTGAGAGAGGATTTCCCCTCCTGTCTGTTACTAGTCTTGCAATATTGCAAAGCTCCTGACGACGCACGAGAGTGCGGAAATCTAGAGCTAAAGGTTTCCATTCCCATGCGGCTTGTTCTGCATTGTTAAGATCGGCTGTTTGCATTTGTATTGCACTGATAAATATATTATTATATCTGTAGTGGAGGCGTTGTGTCCTCACCCTGACCACTGTTACGTTCTCAGTGTTTACACACGAGTACTTGTACTCACTCTGTTGGTACCATGTACCTTATAGTTATCATGACTTGTTATCATGTTCCTCATTGCTATCATGACTTGCTGTCATGTTCTTCATAGTTACCATGACTTGTCCACTTGTCTTCACGTCCAGATCTAACTGTCTGCTCTCTGGTCATACTCGGTGACAAATCTCTGCACATATGTCGGTAGTATAGTAGCGAGGGGAGCGCAGAGCGGATATAGAGCAGCGCCATCCATCACTCTGACACTCACCATTACACGCTATATTCACAGCGATATTTTTAAATTGGAACGGAAGAGTTGGCCATCCTATCCCACACACTAACACCCACTCAACACCCACACAACACCCACACAACACCCACACACTAGCACCCACAGACCGTGTGGTGTCAGTCTTGTGAGTGACCACCTTTCTCTGCTATGGTTATTTCTAGAGGGAGACATCGATGTGTCGCCCTCCATCCCCCAGGTGCTGTGTTTCTCACTCATTGTTGGCTTTCACCGACGCACTTTTCTGTGTTTCTGATGGATTTCTGAGAACCTCCTCCCTTTATTTCATATTTTCTCATTATATCTGTGAATCTCTCTCAACAGGAGAGTGTGTGAGTTATCACTTCCATCTTCCTCCTCACACGAGAGAGACTCTGTTGCCTCCCTTCCTCCCTCCCTCCCTGCCTACCTTACTTCCTCCCTCCCTCCCTGCCTACCTTACTTCCTCCCTCCCTCCCTGCCTACCTTACTTCCTCCCACACTCCTTGCCTACCTTACTCCCTCCCTCCCTCCCTTCCTGCCTTATTTCCTCCCTCCCTCCCTCCTCCTCCCTCCCTCCCTGCCTTATTTCCTCCCTCCCTCCCTGCCTACCTTACTTCCTCCCTCCCTCCCTCCCTCCCTCCCTCCCTCCCTCCCTCCCTGCCTACCTTACTTCCTCCCTTCCTCCCTCCCTGCCTACCTTCCTTCATCACCATTCAAGATTCTCAGTGTGCATATACTGAGATGCACACCTCTCAGTGTACATATACTGAGATGCACACCTCTCAGTGTACATACACAGATACACACCTCTCAGTGTACATATACTGAGATACACACCTCTCAGTGTACATACACACCTCTCAGTATATAGAGTTTAAAGACTAGCTGGTCAGAGATTCGAGGTTGGAAACTGATGGTTCCATGTGTCGAATAATGGTAAGACTTGGAAGTCAGTGTGAACCTTGAGGGTGCAGTGTACAATGTTGGTGGTACTGCTGCTACACAGGTAAAGTACACACACTGTCTATACTCTACCTGACAGGTGTACATACCCTGAGATAATTATATCTCAGTGTATATACAACAAGAGGTGCGCATCTCTCAGTGCATATACACAGAGGTATTCAAGTTCATTTGTTTACATAGAGAAGTGTGTATGAACACCGACCAGTGAATATCTCTGTGTATATACATCCAAAGGTTTGTATATACCGAAAAGTGTGTGTAAATAGTGAGAGGTGTGTATCTGAGTGTATTTACACCTTATGGTGTTTACAACACTGGGTAATGGTGGTGGTGAGGCACAGGATGAACAACTGCTGCCTTCAACTAAACATTTTCCTACTTTAATGAAGATCTTATTCATTGTTTTTTTCAGGTGTCTGCCTGGCTGTGTCTGCCAGTCTATGTCTGGCTGTGTCTACCAGTCTATGTCTGGCTGTATCTGCCAGCCTATGTCTGGCTGTGTCTGCCAGCCTATGTCTGGCTGTGTCTGCCAGCCTATGTCTATGTCTGGCTGTGTCTGTGGTGCTAGACTATCCTGGTGTTCTGGAAGTGTTGAAGCATTTGAACCATTGTCAGCGTTTCTGGCAGAGATGCTGTCCTGGCTGATGTGTGTTATGATGTTCAGGTGAGTGTACACCGTAGTGTAGTAATGTTCAGGTGTACACCGTAGTGTAGTGATGTTCAGGTGTACACCGTAGTGTAGTGATGTTCAGGTGTACACCGTAGTGTAGTGATGTTCAGGTGTACACCGTAGTGTAGTGATGTTCAGGTGTACACCGTAGTGTAGTGATGTTCGAGTGTACACCGTAGTGTAGTGATGTTCAGGTGTACACCGTAGTGTAGTGATGTTCAGGTGAGTGTACACCGTAGTGTAGTGATGTTCAGGTGTACACCGTAGTGTAGTGATGTTCAGGTGAGTGTACACCGTAGTGTAGTGATGTTCAGGTGAGTGTACACCGTAGTGTAGTGATGTTCGAGTGTACACCGTAGTGTAGTGATGTTCGAGTGTACACCGTAGTGTAGTGATGTGGTTCTGGACAAAGTCAGTGATGTCAGAACCAGGAGAACCTCCAGGATTAGTAACCCAGGGTAAGCCATAAGCTTGGTGAGCAGGTACCTACTTACTGCTAGGTGAACGTGGGGGGGGGAGGGTTCAACTGGTTTTAGCAAACATGCCTGAAAACTCTTCCCTCCCCCCGCCCTCTCCTGGATTGAACACGGATGCCTTTGTTATGAGCCGAAGGTGCTACCACTGTAGCCAGGACCCACCCATCTGTAGCTCCGGGTCCTTGGATAAAGATTATTTCCCCTAACAGCGTCCTCGGATCATTAGCCACACCTGCAGAACCTACTGGAACCTAACAACCTTTCAAGAATGGTGGTAATTAGGTACGGGTCATTAGGAGGGTAATTAGGTGGTTGGACAATTAGGTGGGCAATGTGAAGGATAGGTGTGCCTGGTTTATACACGTCTCTTGTGTGTTAAACCTGTAAGGTGAGATAACCCAGAGTAGGGAGGGTTAGCCACCTGAATAACCCAGGGTAGGGAGGGTTAGGCACTTATAATAACCCAGGGTAGGGAGGGTTAGCCACCTAGAATAACCCAGGGTAGGGAGGGTTAGCCACCCAGGATAACCCAGGGTAGGGAGGGTTAGCCACCCAGGATAACCCAGGGTAGGGAGGGTTAGCCACCCAGGATAACCCAAAAAAGTCAGTGCGTCATCGAGGACTGTCTTATTTCCATTGTGGTCCTTCAATCTTGTCCCCCCAGGATGCCACCCACACCAGTCGACTAGCACCCACGTACTTACTGCTAGGTGAACATGACAGCAGGTGTAAGGTCCGTGGTTCCACCCGTGCCGGGGATGGAACCACGGCGAGTGCGTTGTCTACCAGGCCACGGGAGACACATAAATTTTTTTTAACTGTCTTGAGCATTAGCTATCAGCAGCACTGGCTGTGTCTGTCAGCAGCACTGGCTGTGTCTGTCAGCATCACTGGCTGTCTGTCAGCACCACTGGCTGTGTCGGTCAGCACCACTGGCTGTGTCTGTCAGCATCACTGGCTGTGTCTGTCAGCATCACTGGCTGTGTATGTCAGCATCACTGGCTGTCTGTCAGCATCACTGGCTGTGTCGGTCAGCATCACTGGCTGTGTCTGTCAGCACCACTGGCTGTGTCGGTCAGCATCACTGGCTGTGTCTGTCAGCATCACTGGCTGTGTCTGTCAGCATCACTGGCGTGTCTGTCAGCATCCACTGGCTGTCGTCAGCACCACTGGCTGTGTCTGTCAGCATCACTGGCTGTGTCGGTCAGCATCACTGGCTGTGTCGGTCAGCATCACTGGCTGTCTGTCAGCATCACTGGCTGTGTCGGTCAGCATCACTGGCTGTCTGTCAGCATCACTGTCTGTCTGTCAGCATCACTGGCTGTGTCTGTCAGCATCACTGGCTGTGTCTGTCAGGATCACTGGCTGTGTCTGTCAGCATCACTGGCTGTGTCTGTCAGCATCACTGGCTGTGTCTGTCAGCATCGCTGGCTGTGTCTGCCAGTATCACTGGCTGTGTCTGCCAGTATCACTGGCTGTGTCTGTCAGTATCACTGGTTGTGTCTGTCAGCATCACTGGCTGTGTCAGCATCACTGGCTGTCTGTCAGCATCACTGTCTGTCTGTCAGCATCACTGGCTGTGTCTGTCAGCATCACTGGCTGTGTCTGTCAGCATCACTGGCTGTGTCTGTCAGCATCACTGGCTGTGTCTGTCAGCATCGCTGGCTGTGTCTGCCAGTATCACTGGCTGTGTCTGCCAGTATCACTGGCTGTGTCTGTCAGTATCACTGGTTGTGTCTGTCAGCATCACTGGCTGTGTCAGCATCACTGGCTGTGTCAGCATCACTGGCTGTGTCAGCATCACTGGCTGTGTCAGCATCACTGGCTGTGTCAGCATCACTGGCTGTGTCAGCATCACTGGCTGTGTCAGCATCACTGGCTGTAAGAGTGAGTATAGTCCTAGGACTGCGCATTATGACAGTATATTTGAGTGTGAAAAAACTTGTGTGTGCACGACCTGTGTATATTACTCGTGTGCACGGCGAGCGTCTGTATGGCTTGTGTGTATATGTATGGCTTGTGTGCACGGCCTGTGTGTACGTGTGTGTGACATTCTAAATGCGACTGACCTGTGTTAGTTACCATTTTGTCCTAGGCACATGTCGATTAGACACTAGGCCTGTTGTATGTGTGTGTGTGTGTGTGTGTGTGTGTGTGTGTGTGTGTGTAGGAAACACTTCGAAATGTTTCGAAGTGTTTGTGTATGTGTGTAACATGCTATATACGACCTACCTGTGTGCACCGCCTGTATCCTTGGCCCGTCATCGTGTAGGTTGACCATGTTGCTGATGCGGCTGACGGAGGAGTGATCAGCCATGGAGTGTCAGAACTGACAGTGTCTCCCGTCAGCAGTGACTGACTGTGTCTCCCGTCAGCAGTGACTGACTGTGTCTCCCGTCAGCAGTGACTGACTGTGTCTCCCGTCAGCAGTGACTGACTGTGTCTCCCGTCAGCCGTGACTGACTGTACCTCCCTCACACGCAAGATTGCACCGTGCGTGAGGGGGGGAAGATGATAGTGGGGAGGGGGCAGAGACAGACTAACGTGCTACCCTGTGAGGGGTACTAATCTCAGTGAGAGGAGAGGGGGGGAATAGTTCTCTGCTGCGGATGGTCTTCACTCTGCTACACTATCCACCACTAACACAATATGGCCGACCCTGTTGCCTATCCTTCAGGGCTGCCAAGATACCTGGCTAGACAATATCACTTCAAGACTCTTCAGAGTGTCTTGGAACCTCTTATAGCATATCCACTTCCTCCTTAGGATGTAGGATAGTCTGCTCTATCCTCTAGGCAGACTAGAGCCTCGCCCTGGTTAGGCTAGCGCTGGAAAATAAGGGAAGGTTAGGCATCTAGAAGGTTTGTCAGCGCAGGCGCTGATAACACCTGACACCCAGAGACTGAGAGTGGGCGGCGCCCCCCACTACTGCCGCCCACCACCCGCTCCATGCACCGCCCACCCACCCACCTATACACACACACACACACCTCGTACTCCAGATCATGAACTATAGGATGAACGGAAGGTGTAGTGTTGATAGTGAGAGTGCTGTAGGAGAGTAACACACTCATGTATTGATCCATTACTCAATACTCGCTCTTCCTTCTTTACTACACTTATTGCTTCCTTCTGAAGGCAAGGCATGCGTGTAGGAATTTGCTTTCCACCTTCTGAAGGTGGGAAGTACAGTGTCTGCTCTCTGAAAGATGGGCGAGAATGTTACAGTCCTCGAAGTGGGAAGTGCAGTGTCTGAACTCTGAAGGATGGGTGGGGATGTTGCAGTTCTGGAGGTGGGAAGTACAGTGTCTGCACTCTGAAGGATGGGTGGGGATGTTGCAGTTCTGGAGGTGGGAAGTACAGTGTCTGCACTCTGAAGGATGGGTGGGGATGTTGCAGTTCTGGAGGTGGGAAGTACAGTGTCTGCACTCTGAAGGATGGTTGGGGATGTTGCAGTTCTGGAGGTGGGAAGTACAGTGTCTGCACTCTGAAGGATGGGTGGGGATGTTGCAGTTCTGGATTTGAGAAGTACAGTGTCTGCACTCTGAAGGATGGGTGGGGATGTTGCAGTTCTGGAGGTGAGAAGTACAGTGTCTGCACTCTGAAGGATGGGTGGGGGATGTTGCAGTTCTGGAGGTGAGAAGTACAGTGTCTGCACTCTGAAGGATGGGTGGGAATGTTGCAGTTCTGGAGGTGAGAAGTACAGTGTCTGCACTCTGAAGGATGGGTGGTGATGTTGCAGTTCTGGAGGTGAGAAGTACAGTATCTGCACTCTGAAGGATGGGTGAGGATGTTACAGTCCTCGAAGTGGGAAGTGCAGTGTCTGAACTCTGAAGGATGGATAGGGATGTTAGTTCTGAAGGTGGGAGGTATAGTGTCTGCACTGAAGGATGGGTGAGGATATTACACTCCTCGAGGTGGGAAGTGCAGTGCCTGCACTCTGAACGATGGGTGAGGATGTTACAATCCTCGAGGTGGGAAGTACAGTGCCTGCACTCTGAACGATGGGTGAGGATATTACAATCCTCGAGGTGGGAAGTACAGTGCCTGCACTCGGAACGATGGGTGAGAATGTTAAAATCCTCGAGGTGGGAAGTACAGTGCCTGCACTCTGAACGATGGGTGAGGATATTACAATCCTCGAGGTGGGAAGTACAGTGCCTGCACTCGGAACGATGGGTGAGGATATTACAATCCTCGAGGTGGGAAGTACAGTGCCTGCACTCGGAACGATGGGTGAGAATGTTACAATCCTCGAGGTGGGAAGTACAGTGCCTGCACTCTGAACGATGGGTGAGGATGTTACAATCCTCGAGGTGGGAAGTACAGTGCCTGCACTCTGAACGATGGGTGAGGATGTTACAAGCCTGGTACCGAGGGCCGGTGGTGTGGGATATCTTTCTGGGATCATTAATGTACATTGACACTCACTCCCAGGACACGACCCACAAAAGTCGACTAACACCCAGGTACCTACTTATTGCTAGGTGAGCAGTTGCTGCAGGTGTAACACCCAGTAATTAGTCAAATGGTACATATATTGGTATATTTTACCAGTGCTGTGAAGGTTTACCAGTGCTGTGAAGGTTTACCAGTGCTGTGAAGGTTTACCAGTGCTGTGTAGGTTTACCAGTGCTGTGTAGGTTTACCAGTGCTGTGTAGGTTTACTAGCGCTGTGGTTTACCAGTGCTGTGTAGGTTTACCAGCATTGTGTAGGTTTACCAGTGCTGTGTAGGTTTACTAGCGCTGGTTTACCAGTGCTGTGAAGGTTTACCAGTGCTGTGTCGGTTTACCAGTGCTGTGTAGGTTTACCAGACCTGTGTAAGTTTCCATCGAGTATTAACCCAACAAACACAGCAGACGGTAGATCAAGTCCCCTGGATCAAGATCTCATCTGCATACTTGTCGACTCACAACTGCCCACTATTTAATATTCTACTTTTGTTAATATATCCTTGGAAAGCACCAAACCCACATGGGTCACTGCTCTTTCCAATTATTATAGTTCATTATACAGCAGCAATTATAGTTTATTATATAGCAGCAAATTTTAGTTTTTGTAGGTTAATATAGTGGAAAAATAAACACATAAGCAGTATAATGTGATCCTTTATTGACAACGTTTTGCCCACGCAGTGGGCTTTATCGAGTCATAGACAGATCTACCTGGAAAATGAGTAACATGAATATATATAGGGTATAGTCAGGTGGAGAATGCTGGGTCAGGTGGAGAATGCTGGGTCAGGTGGAGAAAGCTGCATGTGACAGTCTTAAAAGTAGTGTGATAGTTAAAAACTTTGTGTGACTTAAAGGACCTGCAGTGTTCCATTCTTGAGTTCTAGGTGGGATAGCATTGAAGAAGTTTCTTGGCAATAGGTTCAGCTATGTTGTAGAAGCCGTTGTTCTGGTTGAAGTTGTTGGATACACAGATAAGTGATGATTCCAGGATTCTTCGGTATTGCGTGTTGTCTTCTCTGGCGATGAGTCTTGCGTTTCTGTAGTTGATTAAATGGTTGTGTAAATTTTGGTGTTGAACACAGGCATTTCTTGAGTCATCAGATCTGCCTGCGTACTGGTGTTCTGAAATGCGTGTTTTGGAGTCACACAAAGTTTTTAACTATCACACTACTTTTAAGACTGTCACATGCAGCTTTCTCCACCTGACCCAGCATTCTCCACCTGACTATACCCTATATATATTCATGTTACTCATTTTCCAGGTAGATCTGTCTGTGACTCGATAAAGCCCACTGCGTGGGCGAAACGTTGTCAATAAAGGATCACATTATACTGCTTATGTGTTTATTTTTCCATTGTGTCGGTATTTTATACCATTTATTTCCAGGTTAATATAGTGCCGAGTACAGTAGTTCTGTTATGCACTTGAACCTGGGTTATTATATTTATAGTAAAACACTAAACCAGTATAGGTCATCCAACACTAAACTAGAATTGGTCATCCAACACTAAATCAGCATTGGTCATCCAACACTAAACCAGTATAGGTCATCCAACACTAAACCAGTATAGGTCATCCAACACTCTTATCCTGGCGAGTGATGTCAATTAAAACAATTATGTTCTTTCTTTATTTTGGTTTGACAAAACAACTTCAAGTGAACATTAACACTTCATTATAGAGGTGAATAAAACTTTCAATAACTTGAGCATCAATGTGTATATTTGTGCCTTGTTCAATTCGTTGTAGACATTACAGAGCATAATGCCAACCACTGAAGCATAAGTACATATTACTTATTTCAATAAGTAATTTTTCCTCACAAATATGAAGATGAATCACACAGAAATTTTTCGCACAATCACAACACACTAAAGTTCACACATCAACCTGGTAAAATCGGTTGGTACAATTTACAGTTTGTGATCTGCACTAGATCAGTGGCAGAGTAGAAAGAATGTCGCAGACTGTGGCACAACCTCATCCCAGCCTGAGATCATTAAATGAGCTTATAATTAGAGGAATTCCTCACTCAGTAGTGATTTGTGAAAGTTTTGAGGGAAACAAACAAAGACAGGTCTTACAATCAGTAGTACATTTATTTTCCCCTCTTAGTTAGGAATTTGAGTGATGTACAAGATGGGATTCGGGCCTTTGCCATTACTACGACCCCTATTGAAACAAATGTGTGCATGTGCCACTGTCTGCACACTAAGACAACATACATCCATGAGTAACATAATCGATACAGCATTTTGTATCAGTTATCATACACAGTCTTCTACCTGAGTTGGTTGGCTCAGTTAGCGCTTCACTAAATACATCACTACATTAAAACAATAAGTATTGGATCACCAAGTCTTCACAAGGAAAAGAAAAAAAGAAGTGTTAAATTTAAGACAAATGTAACTCAAGGTCACACAAATGACATCTAAATAATTATGTTAGGTCTAGTGTCTTGACTATGAAAAAAAAAAAATATATATATATACATACATACATACGTACATATATATACATATGGGTAAATATATACAAAGTTCCAATAATCACATTAATGTAAGTTGAACTTTGTGGTAAAAAAAGTAATAACTATGACCCAAGAGACAAAAATTGGAGATATATAAATCTATATATATAAGAAATATACAGCACAATAAATTTGATATACTATGTAATTATATCATAAAATTCCAAATACTGTATCACACATCCAATCTTGCAAAATACATTTTGAGATAAAATATATTACAAAGTTTGTACAGATGATAATATGGCAGAAATGTACAAGAACTAAGAAATATCCCTTAAATGTTAACACTGAATATGAAGCAATGAGGCCATATTTAACAGCGCCATAACAATCACAACTGTTCAGTAATAATAACCTGGCAGTAATTATCATAACTCCTCAGAGTGTTTTGTAACTTACTTCCACATCTTCCTTCCTTCCTTCAAAATATTCCCAACTCTAAACCTGTATTCATACATATGGTACAATTCCATTTACCACACAATAGTTCCATTATTCTAGATAAAACTCATTAGACAGTTTATGAATGATACTGCTGTGGTCCCCCATGTCTTGTAATATATAGAGACTGCAAAGTAACAGTCACACTACAGTAAGTGGTAAGTGAATCTTTAAGCATTATTATTACACAAGTAGTTCTTTTGCTGTATTATTTTGTGACTTAGAACCACTGCACTACCGAGATGCATATTTAACATAATTTTTCTAATTCATTATTTTATTTAACTGGTTCTAGCCCTCTGGCTTTGAAGCATTTTATTCACTACTCATTTTATTAAAATAGTTGTTTTTGGGTTATTCATCAGGTTATTACTTTACTAAAATTATACAACATGAAATGAAAATAATATATTCAAAAGGTTTTCTATGAGCATTTATCTTGACTACTGGAAATACTGTAGTTAAAGCATTAGTAAGGAGTGTGTGATAATGATGATGTAGACAATGCTCCATACAGGTTTTGTATTGTGATGATGTAGATTAAGAGATTATTATCCCAACATACAGAGTTCCTTATATTGGCACTTAAAAAGTATATTATTACAAGTGAGCTAGATGTTGATGTACCAAGTAATGAGAGGAGGAGGAGCTGTCTGTCTGGTATCTTAAAAGCCACATGTTATAAACAGCACTAAGTAATGGGTTATAAAGATAGGCCACTGAATGCATCATACTGACTGCAAATATATGTTATAGGTTTAAAAAAGTTATATTTTATAAATATGATAAAATATATCTGCGATGAGAAAACTCACACGACTTACAAAAAAGGGGTAGTCAGATGTATTTTGATATTATACCCATTACAGAATATTGAGGCTCAAGACCCAAGTACAGTGATTACTCTATGAACCTCTTTATGAGCAAAGCATCACCCAATATTTAAAGGCAATAAATCTTAAAAAATATGCACTATAAATAATAATTCCATATACAAGTTACTGCCACTCATTTACCAAATAGAAAAAGCTGTTGTCAGTATCACAGGTAATTTTAAGTGCCGAAATCTGTCACCTTTCATAGGCAATGAAAATGCATTTAAAATTATTATGCAGTCTATGTATTCACAAGATTTAAATGTTTCAAGGTAGAGGTAAAGTTATATTATAATAGCACAAAATGGGGAAAAATATCTTAGTGTGAATAGTTTGTAAGATAACATGTTACACTAGGGCTTATACAAATATATTTCCTGGTTACATGTTCATACTTCACAAGTCTTTTGAGGGAAAATCACAATACCATAACCCACAGTTTGGAGGAGACAGTGTTCTGGTTTGTCATGATCATTATCAAGTGTCTTAGATGTGCAACTTTATATGGTAAAGGATGGATCGACACTTTGTCTGAAATTTTCCCTCCAACGTGTGAGTTGCAAATATTCTTACATATGCTGTGCCATCAAAACACATTTCTCAATCTTTAATGACACATTTAACTGATTTTCTTTTCTTTCAACACGTCGGCCGTTTCCCACCGAAGCGGGGTGGCCCAAAATGAAAAACGAAAGTTTTCCCTTTTACATTTAGTAATATATACAGGAGAAGGGGTTACTAGCCCCTTGCTCCCGGCATTTTAGTCGCCTCTTACGACACGCATGGCTTACGGAGGAAGAATTCTGTTCCACTTCCCCATGGAGATAAGAGGAAATAAGAACAAGAACTAGTAAGAAAATAGAAGAAAACCCAGAGGGGTGTGTATATATATATGCTTGTACATGAATGTGTAGTGTGACCTAAGTGTAAGTAGAAGTAGCAAGATGTACCTGAAATCTTGCATGTTTATGAGACAGAAAAAAGACACCAGCAATCCTACCATCATGTAAAACAATTACAGGCTTTCGTTTTACACTCACTTTGCAGGACGGTAGTACCTCCCTGGGTGGTTGCTGTCTACCAACCTACTACCTAGGTTAACTGATTTAAGAATTATAATTTAGAAGCATTTATTATTATTATTATTGTTACTATTCTTATTATAAAGTATCACTAAACACAAGTAGATCACAGAACTGTGTTGTTTTATTTACATTTACTATGAGTTGAAAGAAGTGAAGGGTTACAATATTACAATTATATAAATATAGTATTATGAGTAGTTATTTTAAATGTTACTTTTATTGGATTAAAGACCATTATTAGGAATAAATTACAGCAATCTTTAGATTATCTTGCTGCTAAATATAATTTCAGTTTTATAGGACTATTTTTAAACTTTCATGTAAGTGCAAAGATTGAGCACTACATCCAAGCCAAATTTAAATTGATGTACTACATTTACATAACTGAAAATATAATTTAAAACTGCAAAATTATAGAAAATGCTTTCAAAAGAAACAAATTAGTTTATTTTGAAATTTCATGATCTTGAGAAATTATTAGTTGTAGTGATGTATGATCCATAGGGATTGTTGTGCATTTTTATAAATACAATAATAATAATAATAATAAATGAGTATGTACAGGTACTGCACGTTAGGTGCTATTTGCACTGTGCACTGCCCTATTTTGTGCTGGTGTTCAGTGTAAATGTTCTGTCCAGTACTCAAAGATGTTTTATTGAGAGTTATTCTAGTGACTGATGGGCAAATACTTGCCTGATGCCAGATGAATTCAGCTCTCAGTACAGTGTAGGGACATGCATGTATAGTACTTTCAGTACTTATTTATTACCTATATATGGTACAGCATGTTCATTTTTAGTCATACACACAAATCTGCAGACCTGTGACAAAGATCACTTCAGTTTATAGTATCAGTTGCAAAACAAAACACAATAAATGCAGCTATACTTATCACTGCCTCACTGTATAAACCAGCTACACAGAGGCAAAAGTTCTTGGGTATAAAAAAGTAGCATCACTGCTTGCAGTACCAACTAGTGTTGCTGTGCAAGTGCTTAACAATCGAGCAGCTGTATAAAACTTACTGCAACCAAAATGTAAATTATTCACATACAAATGTGCTGTCCTGTCAGGTTCCAATTTGTTGGTTATGAAATTCTGATAACCTCTTAAGTTATCTGAACAATAATACAAAGACAGAATAAACAATTTCTATATTCACTGGAGAACTGCACCCAAATTTTCAACATCACTATAGCAATACATTAATCCACAATATGGTGACCAGCATCCCAAAACAGTCACAAATTCAGGAACCACAGACTTTTGTTTTTGGCCAAATATAAAAAATATACTTTTGAATTTTAGAAGCTCTTCAGTCATACAATAGATCTATAGTGACCATTTTACAGTCTACTGTATCTAATATTTACCTGTTTATATTTAGAAAGCAAGAATGTACGAGCTTTATAAATGCCAGTAATATCTTTATTAAGTACATGTACAAAGTATACAGGCCTAGCTGACATCAATGACATATTACTATATAGAAAGCTGCTCGTTATGCAGAGCATTTCAGGCAAATTAGGTCACTTTTGTCCCGGGATGCTACCCACACCAGTCAACTAACACTCGGGTACCTATTTTACTGATGGGTGAACATAGACGACCAGTGTAAGGAAACACGCCCAATGTTTCAACCTTCACTGGGAATTGAACCCGGACCCTCACAGTGTGAAACGAGAGCTTTTGCCACCAAGCCACAGGCCATAATTGGTCAAAAGTTAATACACAGGAACAAATGCTGGAGTTCACCTTTTGACTCCCGCAAACTTGTGTAAGTAATTATAAGAAAGAAGCATATTTCTCAGTATTATTTCATTTGCTATTGACATAATGAAAAGTTTCAAATTACAGTACTGTATATGAAGTGCAAATTCAAAGATAATTTAAATATAGGATTTTATGCAAGTGTTATAGAAGCTGAAGTTCATCTGCTATGCAAATTCATTAGAGAACTGATCAGAAGAGTACAGGCAGTCCCTGCTTTTATGATTTTTAAGCCCCCTTCCCTTTCCTGACAAGTTCTGGCTTGATCCCCCCAGACTGAAGGTCTGGCTGTGCATCTGATTACTAAGCAAATTACTTTCTCACTTTCATTGACTAATGAAGATTTTCCTTTTAAACACAGTAATATGTTCATTTTGAAGACTGGACAGAAACATTTAATAAAAAAAATTCTGATTTGGCTATGATAGTTTTATCAAAGCAATCAACATTATGTGTCTTGCAATGTTTAACACAAGCATGTCGAGAGCTAATTCGGCAGGCATAAATAAGATGATAATCATATTAAATTCCACATTTATATGTACTGTAATGTAACATAAAATGAGAATTTCACAGTATTGTAAAAGTACTGAAATTGTGTAAGAAGTACTGGGGACCCATCCATTATTGTGAGATCATAGGACTGGTCTCCAGTATTATTTATTAAGAGAAGCTCAATGTCTTTCTGCAAAACCTTTAGCATTTTGATAAACAGTAAATTTGTATGAGACTACAAACTCCTCACACATCATGCAAAGAATTCAACACAGCTGATATTCCCAAAATGAACAATCACTAACCAAAACAGAAATCTCAAAATTTAATCACAGGTATCCAGTAAATTGAACTAGCTATAAATATAAAACATAGTCTGTGCAAATGAACGTTGCACATAAATATATTCTCTAAAATGGTAAATGACCCTCAACAACTCTTCATTCATGACAAAGTATGCTCATTTATATACCATCACGGAATGTATGCTAAATTCTAAATAATACATTAACACTTTCAAATAACCTTTCTTTTGTTTTTTAATACTGTACTAATAAAACAAAAATAAAGGGCTTGAACATGTTCCATCCATGTTAAGAATATTACATATGTAAAAGTAAACATAAGAATGACAAATAACCTGTTCATTCAGTTAATAAGAAATGGTTATAAACTTGCAAAATTACAGTTGGTCTTGATTAAAAATAAGTTAGACATTATTAGACATGCCTTAAGTTTTATTGCACTGTACTTCAATAATGTTCTTATTATGTCAGCTTTAAATGTATCTACCAAATGATCTAACACTATTTCTAAATTGTTTCATTTTTATTAAATATAGTATTAATTATAAAACATTTTGCTAAAATACATTTGGGGTTCTGAAACAGCAAGACGAACTGTTACCATCATTAGCTTAGTTCTTCAGTTCTTAAGTTAGCGAGAGGATGGTGTAAGAGAACTTTAGTGGGTTAAGCCATATTCACTTGTATAGCAAGGAAGAGTATTGTGATCTAGGTCTCTTCAATACGAACTATTATGATTTCGTTAAAATCAACCCTACTCTTCAGCACATAAGATCACCTTAACACTTTCCCTCTGCCAAGGCAGAGGGAAAAAGTGTTAAACCCATCAGGGCTCTATGGCCTTAATGGGTATAGTTTTATTTGTGAATAATATACAATGCAGCACAGAGTAATTAATATTGTTTTGGTATAGCCATGGCCTTAGTCAAAGCATGAGAGACTTAATTGGAATGAATGACAAAAGTGCCCTTTCATTCAGCTCTATTGTCTGTCATACTTTGTAATTTCAGTGATATAGTTGCACTGAAAAGAAGCTGGGGGACATATTTTGTCTTTATAAATAGAGTATTATGGAGTAATCAGCTGTTGATCTGGCAAGCAAGATCACCAGTCATTTTACTCTGTATTAAATACTTGTTATAACACTATATTGTATTTATGTGACTAGCACTTGTAATTGTATTTTTTTGTATTTAGAGCAAGAAGCATTTACATATGTTTAAAGTTATGGGGGAATGTGGTGAAATAGTGGTTCAGTTTTAGACTTATTAATCTCAAGTTGATAGCTAAATTATCATTCAACACCTACCATGACCAAACTGTTATTTAATTCAATGTGATTCCATGAATATTATTGTCTACTAAATATTGTCACTGGGAGGTAAATAGTTATTTTGTAATGTACAAGACGAATATATTGTTTTGATGAGGTGTGGGTTGTGAGCCCCAGTAGCACACTTAAGCTGACACCATACTAAGAGTGTACGACACTGCTTCTCTTTGAAACGTTGCTTCTGGGTTTGTAAAAGGTAGCCAGGGAGAGTGTTTGAGCAGTAATCTCATGTTGTAGAAGTGATACAGTGAAGCTAGTGGTTTCTGGGATGTGTTTAATGAGTTGTTATAGTGTATTGCAGGGTTAGCCTGACAATGCATATATATAAATATACAAGTGTATTTTTAGAGTATTTAAACTGGAGGGGCAAGAAAATGTAGTTATTCTTAACTATTACACACACTGGATATCTGCACCTCTTAGTGCTAGACATTCTTAACACCAGACTACTTGGATCTTTAGGGGTCAAGGCATAGACCAAATAATAAGGAATATTACCAACTGGATAATCTACCCCACATAATGTGACACCTGTCACTCTATATTGCGATACTTGTCACTGGGAGAATTCACAGGTAGAAAATCGTTTAACTAAATAAGTTTTTTTTAATTCAATGGTCCGCTCCTGCCATGACAGGGTAACCCAGAGAGAATACTTTCACTCAATTGCCATCTTTCCAGAAGTGTGCTGACATCACAATTAAATTATCCCTCCTCCTGAGAGCAAGATCTGAAGGAGGGGTGGCTTGAATAAGTTATGGCTTGTTAATCTTGCTCGTAAAAATGTTACAAAATGAATAATTGTTTTATAGACGATAAATCTGATAAAAAGATTTTAATTTACAAGCAGGAAAAAATACTTTCAAGAATTAAGTATTTTTTTTTTAATATTTGAAGCTTAGTAGATGACCAGATTACTACACTTCTAGTCACCTAGATTCTTAATTACTGTATATAGTATAATGCACATTTCCTAACATAAATGAACACTACTGTACACAGCACATGCATATGCAATATACATACCGTATATACCCAAGTATAACCCAATTTTATATATAGGTCAACCTCTGATATTTTGCCCAAAAATCCTTAATTTTTTATATATCTCATGGAAATGTCTACCTCAGTGTTTGAGGGACTTTAAATGAAGTCAAATGGTTCTAATTTAAAATATGTTCTAGCCAAAACTCAGGGAAAAAATAAATGTAAACGAAAATAAACACTGTAGTAGACCTGGCCCATGCAAGGCAGATCCTGATGAAGAATTAAGACATGTGCAACAGCTGGGTATCTCTATTGTAGATGTTTCACCATCCAGCAGCTTTATCAATATAAATTCAAGGACATAATTGGAAGACAGTAGAAATATATACAAAAGAAGAGATAATCAGTCCCTCAGCCTCAGAGTTGGTGAAGAGTACCATAGTTGTGAGAAGTCTGAAGCAAAGGCATGAAGATTGGTGCTTATACAGCCTCTCCTCACTTAGCGATGTACTCGTTTACCGATGCCTCAGACTTACGACAGGCTCTTTGACCAGGATTCATACTTAAATAATGTATATTAGAGCTGATTTCCTCTATTGTTTATTTCAATATACAGTACACTACTGTATAAACATTTAAAAATATACCAGAAATCTTATAAATGGTGCAAAGGTGATATTAAAACAATACCAAAGATGGATGGCACAAACTCTACCATTATAGTATGCTCCTCACTTAGTGGTGAATTCGTTTAATGGCGTGGTCTCAGGAACAGAACTCCGTTGTTAAGTGAGGAGAGGCTGTATATTGGCATGACCCCTGTGGTTTAGCACTTCTTTTTGATTATAATAATAATGTATACTGGCATCATGTGAGGGACGTGTAGCAGACCAAGACAATCACTGGTAGGTGGGATTTTCCTGTGGAAGTAGGTCATACCCAAGGGATAGGCTAGTAGAGGTTAAGATGGTTGTGGAGATGTCCTCTTCCACTGGGAAATCCTGCCTACCAGTGACTAGGTCTTCATCTACTACACATCCCTCACACGACGCCAGTATACAAGTGCCAATCTTCATGCCTTTGCTTCAGACTCATAACTACGGTGCTCTTCACCAACTCCAAGGCTGAGGGATTGATAACCTTATCTTTTGTATATATTTCTACTGTCTTCCAATTACGCCTTGAATTTGTACTGATATTATTATTATAATAAAAAAGAAGCGCTAAACCACAGGGGTCATACAGCGCATTTGTACTGATAAAGCCAATGGATGGCAAAATGTCTACAATAAGGATACCCAGATGTTGCATGCATGTCTAATTCTTCATTTTGTCAATATTGTTTACCATACATATACAACTAGGCAGATCCTACAAACACCCAACCATTATGACAAGACTAGAAGAGTACTGCAGTAAGTCTACTGGCCCATGCTAGACAGGTCTTGCTGAAATCCAACCCCTCTTACTTATATATTTGTCCAATATTTTTTTTCTGTAATTTGATGTACCTCCTGCTGCACCTCATTTTTGTTGCTTCAGATCACCTGCATTGTCTACTATATATTAGCCTGTTTTAGCTTACTCTGACCCTTATGGGTTTAGTGCATTATGATAATAATTAGCTTACTGTGTATCAGGATTGATAAAGCCACTCATGACAAAACATTTTCTTAAATAAATGTCCTGAACTGTACAAAAGTGTCTGTCCACAAGACAGTTCTTGCCTCCCTCCAACCCTCTGTCTTTTCTGCCTACCTATCTCCCTCCTTCCCTCCACCTGCCTTCATCTGTCTCTCCTTTGATCACTGAAACTAAAATCTTGTGTAACTTTAAAAGTAGGTTGGACAAATATACAAGTGAGAAAGGTTGGATATGAGTAGGACCTGTCCAGCATAGGCCTTCTGTAGCACTCCTGTATTCTATGTTGTGTAAACAGCAAGGAAAGAGGCCAGCATGACCTACTGGACAGTATCAAATTTATTTCTAGATTTAAGGTGGAATATGGTAACTGAGTATGGTTTATACCTTGATGCACCAAAAAAGTAGGAATCTAGTGTGTGGTAGGCCCTAAGTGTCAGAATTTCAACCTTTCAATAGTATCCATGAATAGGTCGACTCCTGACTCTCTTCTTAAAAATTTGGTTTTAAAATCTCAACAAATACATGGGAGCATACGGTACACATACACATATATAAATATATACAGTGGACCCTCGGTTTTTGTTCACCTCCAAACTTGAACAATTATGCAAGTGATTTTCGTAAGTGCTTTTGTAAGTGTATTTTTGGGGGTCTGAAATGACTAATCTAATTTACATTTGTCGTTATGGGAACAAATTCATTCGGTAACGGCACTCAAACAGCATTCTGGAAAGAATTTTCAACGAAAACCGAGGGTCCACTGTACAATTACTTAAAATTGACCACACACAACACAAACTGGACAACTGAATAAACGTGGACTGAAATAAGAGTAAATAATAGGAAGCAGGAAGTGCTGGGGTACACAGTGCCCACACAAGGAAATGTAAAGGACATTACAAAGAATAACAGCTGCTGGATTAGAAAAGTACATAACAAATACTGTATATGAATGATATTAAGATTCAGAATTGCCGTGATGCCTACCACGACCTAACTTGGTCAGAGGATGCTTGCAGTACCATTTCTCTGGTATTTATTCCTGAGTCTTGTGAGAGTTGATGAAGATTCACTGCTTAGGGTGGAATGAGTGTATGTGAGTGGCCGATTTGCAAAGCGGCGTTTGAGAGACGTGATAGGCCTAGTTTCATCTTCTCGCCATCTCCTCCAGTTATGGTGTTCTATTGGATCTTGGGGGCCCCAGTCGCCCCACTCTCGGGATGACTGCAGTGATGATGCCACTTTCTGTGTGCAGAAATAGTGGTTAATGCTTGAATATGCCTTCAAGAGGGGTGCCTTCATGCCAGTAAATGGCCCTTGATTTAAGGAATTGCAACTACCCTCCCCTTCTTTAAGGACAATGAGTCAGGTACTGCTTGTCTAATACCCAGTATACTATATAATGTTTATTTTCCTAGAAATACATTAGTTACATAAGGTAGCTTCAGTGTACAGTAGACACTAACAAATTGCACAATTTAAGTTCCTGAAAACTGTGCTATCAATGATTTCCATGACTTATGGAATGAAAAACACATGGGGGGGAAACATGAGGCCTGGTCACATAGCAGGCCATGGGGGCATTAACCCCCGAAACCTTTTCCAGGTAGTATACTCTAGGTATGTACAATGGTCGGCGGGGGGGTAGGCCTCCGCCCCAAAACAAGACAGGGTGGTGAAAAGGTCATAAATGGAGTGATGGTGGAGGGTGTTGGAGGCGAGTGGGAGGGAGACGATACGTGTACCAGATGCAGACGGTGGGAGACTGATAACGAGTGTGGTAATATTAAGTCTACAATTCTTTATCAATCTGCCTCCCTACCTGCCCTGTCTGCCTGCTTACTTGTCTTAACTGGAAAGATGGTGAAGGGTGGATTGGGAGTGGGAAGGAGTTGGTGGGTAGAGGTGAGAGAGGGAGACCACACATGTACCAGATGCAGACTGGGAGACAAACAATGAGTGTAATTATAAAGTTTACAATTCTTTACCAATCTGCCTAACTGCCTGCCTGCCTTCCTTCCTCCTCCTTACCTGCCTGCTTCCCTTCCCTGCCTGCCTCCTTCCCTAACTGCCTCCCTTCCTGCCTGTTCTGCCCTATCCTGCCATTTGGGCATAAGCCTATGAAAGATAGGCTTACCCTGCTGTTGGGTACCAAAGCCTCTGGATATTTCAAGCTGCAGCCTATGCTTATTTATCACTTAGAAAACCCCAGTGTGTTTAGACAACAAATGAATCCAAGAGCAGGTTTGGTGTGTTCTGGCATTTTAGAATGAATTACCATAAAACCACGTATTTTGGAGATATACGTCGTCTGGAATGGATTAATAACTCAAAGGACCGCTATACAGCAAAACCTCTAATTAATAGATCTCCATTTAACAGATTTTTGGCAATTATGGACCAAAAAATTGCCTTGATGAATGTTGGAATCATCGGACAAAATAAAAAAGTGTAATTCCTTATTCTGTCTGTAGTAACAGTGTGGGGTTGTCTTCTGCATTAGCAGACCAAATCCATCGATTCATAACTTTGTCCATTTGTTAAAATCTTAAAAATTTAATTTTATAATTCGGAAGTTTCAGAGAATCGGAAATGTCATACATCCTTCCTCCCTATTAGTCTGTTAATTAAAGGGTTCACTGTACTTATCTACACATCCCTTATCTTCCTCATTCCTCTGGGATCCTACTTTGTCATAACGCTAATTTTTTTGTTAAATAATTCTACAGAAAATTAAAAAATACAGTACTACTGTATTGTCATTTGAGGTTTACAGGTATTAAAGAAAATACTCACATCAATGACACCATATGCCAGTTGGGATTTAACCACGTATATAGCAGTTATGGGAACGGGCAATAAAACCAAAGCTCGAAGTGCCCACACCAAGGCTGTTCTCCATCCTGGTCCATCTGTCACTGCAACTGCTTGTCCATCCATCACACAAGCCCATACCACAACACCCTGAAATATAACCTCATTTTACAAACTATGCCTTCAATTCTAATTAGCATGATAGTTGTGATAAATGGTTTTGAAACCGATAAGTTGAAGATTGAGACTTATACAACATATGGGAATCTTTATTAAGAAATTTCTACTTTGTATTGAACTGATGAAGCCACTGTGTGGCAAAACATTTCCTTAATAAAGATTCCTATACGTATGTTGCATAAATGTCTCGATCTTCAGCATGATAGTTGTTTAATTCATGTTAAGCACTAAACCTGTGTAGGGCATTCAACTCAAGACATGGTGGAGGCTTGATCCTTTATCTGCTGAGTGCCAGACAGACGCACTTCCTATTTGTACTCTCCTATACGTCTAATGAGCAAGAGATTATTTTAACACACTGGCCATTTCTCATTGAGAAAGGGTGATAAAAAAAATGATCAGTCATTCATTCGATAACTGTCTTGCCAGAAGTGTGGTGACATCACAGTTGAACTGCATCATCCTCACCCTCCTCCTGAGTGCAGGCACTCTAAATTAGTCATAACAATTGTGTGATTTATATAGTAGGTTGGTAGACAGCAACTGCCCAGGGAGGTACTACTGTCCTGCCAAGTGAGTGTAAAACAGAAGCCTGTAATTGTTTTACATGATGGTAGGATTGCTGGTGTTTTTTTTCTGTCTCATAAACATGCAAGATTTCAGGTATGTCTTGTTACTTCTACTTACACTTAGGTCACACTACACATTCATGTACAAGCATATATATATACACACACCCCTCTGGGTTTTCTTCTATTTTCTTACTAGTTCTTGTTCTTATTTCCTCTTATCTCCATAGGGAAGTGGAACAGAATTCTTCCTCCGTAAGCCATGCGTGTCGTAAGAGGCGACTAAAATGCCGGGAGCAAGGGGCTAGTAACCCCTTCTCCTGTATATATTACTAAATGTAAAAGGAGAAACTTTCGTTTTTCTTTTTGGGCCACCCCGCTTCGGTGGAAAACGGCCGACATGTTGAAAAAAGAAGAAGAAGAATTATGTGATTAGAAATGAACCGAACTAAAGGCAATGTGTAGTGTAAATATTATGCAGAGAATTCGTAGTGTGGAAATTAGGTGTGGAGTTACTAAAAGTATTATTCGGGGGACTGAAGAGGGGTTATTGAGGTGGTTTGGTCATTTGGAGAGGATGGAGCAAAATAGATGACTTGGAGGGTGTATAAATCTATAGTGGAGGGGTAGGGGTCATCCTAGGATAGGATGAAGGGAGGGGGTAAAAGAAGTTTTCTGTGCAAGGGGCTTGGACATGCATGTGTGAGCGTATTAGATACGAATGAATGGAAATGAATGTTTTTTCAAACCTGATGAGCTGTTGGAGTGTGAGCAGGGTAATATTTTGTGAAGGGAGTCAGGGAAACCAGTTAGCCAGACTTGAGTCCTGGAGGTGGGAAGTACAATGCTTGTACTTTAAAGGAGGGGTTTGGAATATTGGTTGTTGTAAGTGACATCTGAACTGTTGTATCTGAGTGCCTCTGCAGGAGACAGTGATTATGTGAGGATGATGGTGTTGTTTCTTTTTTGGGTCACCCTACATCAGTGGGAGATGGCCAGCGTGTTGGAAAAAAAAAACTGAACAAAATATATAGGAAATGTATTCTGTTATGCAATTATAAGAATCTTAATGTTCCCAAAGGAAAGGAAAATAGGAAAATATAGAAAAAAATTCCTCATATGATTAGATTTAAAATCAATAAAGTAAAAGTACCAACCAGAAGAGAGAGAGGAATAAAGACGCCCCAGACTGGAATCCACAGCAAGCTGACCGTCGCTTCTAACATGAAAGTGAAGTCCTTGCGAACTTTGTGTATCCCTGAAATGTAATATATTTCAAATTAAAGGTCACCAAAGGACAACACACAATGAAAGACAAAATGGCTAAAATTATAATAAGTCAATATACAGCAATTAAAAGAAGTTAACACAATATACAGTGGACCCCCGGTGTTCGTGATTTTTTCGTTCCAGAATGCTGTTCAAGTGCCATTGCCAAACGAATTTATTCCCATAAGGAATAATGTAAATTAGACTAGTCCTTTTAGACCCCCAAAAATACACTTACAAAAGCACTTACAAAAATACACTTACATAATTGTTCGAGTTTGGAGCATCACGAACACCGGGGTTCCACTGTGACAAATAGTACATTTTTTAAACTTTACACAACCTGAACACCAATATACACACAACCCGTACATATAAAAGGGAGGAGCTTACGACGACGTTTTATATGTGCGGGTTGTGTGTGTATTGTTCCAGTCACGGTATTGTGCCTTTTTTGTTATTTAAACACCAATATGCTTGTAGGACCAACAACACATGCTTAGTTCATCAGGATAAACATTACACCTAACACCATGGCAAGACACACAGCTCGACATAAAAATAAAGGAACAGGGATAGATGCGAGGAAACTGTTGTAATTAGTATACAGAGCAGTATTGAGCTTAGATCACTAACATCATACCACAGGGACACTCATGATAAGGCTGTGGCTAACATACAGGCCAGAAACCAGATGGTTTAACAGCACTGTCTAATATACAGTAGGCCCCCTGTATCTGCAGGGGATATGTTCCAAGACCTACTGTGGTTACTTGAAACCATGGATAGCGAACCCTACATATAAGTTATTTTTCATTTACATATGTACCTATGATAAAGTTTAATTGATATATTATGCAAAATAAGTCTAGAATTAGCACATTTTCACTGATGGGAAGCATTTCACAACTTCTCTTAGCTTTTGAAGAACTGCCAGCATCACTACTTTTGTGCTTTGAGGGACATTATTAAGCATAATTAAGGGTTATTTTTGGGCCACAGTAAACTGTGGATAACTGAAACCACAGATACCAAATCCATGGATATGGGGGTTCTACTGTACTACTGTACTTCTCTCTGCTCTGCTAGGAGGAGGTGCGGGATTACCAAAACTATTATCCAGAGGGCTGAGGAGGGGTTACTGAGATGGTTTGGACATGTAGAGAGGATGGAACAAAAGGGAATGACTTCGAGAGTACAGTATATAAATCTGTAGTGGAGGGAAGGCGGGGTAGGGGTCGGCCTAGTAAAGGTTGGAGGGAGGGGGTAAAAGAAGTTTTGTGTGAGAGGGGCTTGGACTTCCAGCAGGCATGCGTGAGCATGTTAGATAAGAGTGAATGGAGACAAATGGTTTCTAGGACTTTATGTGCTGTTGGAGTGTGAGCAAGGTAACATTTATGAAGGGATTCAGGGAACCCAGCAGGCCAGACTTGAGTCCTGAAGATGGGAAATACAGTGCCTGCACTCTGAAGGAGGGGTGTTAATGTTGCAGTTTTATAACTGTAGTGTAAAGTGCACCTCTGGCAAGACAGTGATGGAGTAAATAATGATGAAAGTTTTTCTTTTTAGGGCCACCTTGCCTTAGTGGGAAATGGCCGATGTGTTAATAAAAAAAATATATATTTACAAAACCCATCAAGGCAGAAGACAGGAAAGGTAAAGAAAATACAAAAGACAGATGAGGAGGAAGGAGAGGAGAAGGCAAAGGTTAGATCAAGTCATGAGTGTTCTGAAGTTCAGCATTTGACAATGTAATGGGAAAGGTAGGCATCTACAGAAATGAAGCCAGTTCTAAGATTCATGTTAGGAAAGTTGCCTATAAAATCTACTTCAACAAAATGTCTTTTAACCCTTTCAGGGTCTGTGCCGTAGTTCTACGGCTTTGAGTTCAGGGTCCAAACCGTAGTTCTACGTCATGAGCTCAGCTCACTCAGATAAGCTTTGAGCGGCAAATTTGGGCTTAGATATGAGAGAATACATCTATGTGGTATGTGTGCACCACATAAAACAAGTCCTGCAGCACACAGTGCATAATGAGAAAAAAAAAACTGAAACCGCAATTTTTGATTAAAAGAGCGACTTTGCAGTGTTTTTTCGGATACTTTGTATAGTTGTATTTGCGATTTCTTGGTTTCATTTGATAGAATGGAAGATATATTACAGATATAGAGATGATTTCGATTGGTTTTAGTACTTCAAATGGCTTGAAACTGAGCTCAAAATAGTGGAAATGTTAAATTTTTGCCTATGTTCAAGAGTAAACAAATGACCTCACACATCTAATACGCGCCAGCTGGTGGGTCTAATATACGTTCACAAATGTGGTGATATTATTTGTACAATTATTACAATATTGCATAACAGTAAATCTTCCATTTTTTGGTTTGAATAAAAATTCATTATGTGAATAAAAAATAAAAATGGAATTCATTTGTAAAGACTGAAAACGTAACTAATGAACAGAGGAAATGTTAGTTTAGTGCCAGGAATGCCTGCATTGTTTATTATGCACCCTATTTTGAAATTGGAATATTTTGAACTTTGAGTTAAATTGGCCAAATTACCAATTTCCAACCACTTTATTTTGTAGTTGAAACAGTTGACTGGGCGATTTCTTGTGCTCAATCGATAGAATAGAAGTAATACTAGTGAAATAGCTAAGAATTTGGTCGACTGGAATAATGTAATTGGCCTAAAATGGGAGTCAAAGTCGGCAAAATCGCCGATGCGTAAATATCGCTGACACATCAAAATTCACAATAGCATAATTTCGTCAATTTTCAATCAAATTTCGTACTTTTTGTTTTATTACCTTCAGAAAAAGATTCTCTACCATTTCATAAGAAAAAATATTTTTTTTTTTAAATTCTTGGACACTGGTGCACCCCTTCCAAAAATGGCCTTGGACCCTGAAAGGGTTAAGGGTAGATGGTTTTAGCAGAAGACCAGTTAATAGGATGTCTAACCTCTGGCATGACCAAAAAGTGCATACTAGTGTCTCCAAGGTGAACACATCTTTTGTGCTCTTAAGCCTGTCAAAATATTGGAGAAAGCAGGAAGAGCAAGAAATGAAGTAGACACCAAAAGCATCATTGACAGGAGGAGAAGTATGAACAAGATTAGTAGAGTACCTTCCCTGTCATTGATGCTTCAGGTGTCTACTAAATTTCCTGCTCTTCCTGCCTTCTCCAATGCTCTGAAACTGGCCACACTTTTTCTGCTAGACTTAAAGAGCATAAGAGATATGTTCACCATGTCAACACTAACAATGCTCTTTTCTATCATGTCAGTGATAACAGCTATCCTATTAACTGGTCTTCTCCTAAAACCAATTACCCTTCAAAGATGCCTTGTTGAAATTACTCATACACAATTTTCCTAACATGAATCTTAGTTCTGGCTTTGTTTCTATTGATGCCTGCCTTTCCTATTATATTGCCAAATGCTCCATGATCTGACCTTCTCTCCTTCCTCCTTTGTCATCTGTATTTTCTTACTTATCCTGTCTTCTGCCTTGGTGGGTTTTGTCCTGCGAGAGTCTCATCTTATGGGGGATTTACCCAATGCTCACTGGACAACAGCCTTCTTACACTGCTCCTCTGTTCTCTTGCACTACCACTATTACTCATTCTTTCTCTACTACCACTCTCTTATTATTACTAATACCATTTATTTTCCCATTACTGCTATGGCTTCTACCACAATCACTGCTGTGCTGCTAACTACTCCTTACTCCTGTTCTGTTTCCTTGCCTTCTCTGCCTTTTTCTCATTCAGTTATGATTTGACAACGGTCCAGGGCATACTGAAATATCACTCGGGTTCCTCTCCTAAGAGCAGGATTTTGGTGAATTTTAAATTCTAAATAGTACATTCATAGAGGCCTTTCCACTAGCTTACAAAACAATTGTTTTTTTCATAAAATAGGCTCTGGAAAACAATTTTCATTCATGAACAAAATCTGTAAAGTGTAGTCATTACCCAGTATACTTGATAAGGTTCAATTCACATTTCAACTATCCTACAAAAAAAATACTGCCCCTAAACTTAATGTACAGCCTAAAAAAATTAAATAATGCAGATGCAGTTCTAATAACCAAGATATTGTGACAATAACAGCTAGTTACTTACCATAAATGGCAGTAATGGCAAGAGTAAGTGTAAAAGGTGGCCACAACACCACTGGTGTCAATACATCTCCATCCAGCAAGGCCACAACTGCGGCTCCACCCTGTGTTCAACCCAGCAATGTCAGTGTTACTCTACAATTTAGTTATGTTATCTATCTAAACAAACATATTAATAAATAAATCTAATAGTATGTAAATCACCTATGTTACAACAATATAATAGGCATACAAAAGAACTTAACCATCTGCAAATTGATGCTATCCATATCTAAACAATGGTACTTTCTCTTCTAGAACAGAAGTTCAACTTATCCTAATTATGACAAACTCTACAGACAGAAAATACAAGCGATTACTGGTTAAGCTACTGGATGTGAGCACAGGGAGTGCACTACTGCACATAACTATACAATTAACAATTTAAGAAAAAATAGTTTAAAATAATTGCTAAGGGTGTAGGTATATCCAAAAGAATAAGTCTAACTGGTTACCTGATCAGCAATGGGTATGACCACAGCAATGGACATGGGTGGGGCATATGAACTTGGTGGCTGTTCATACGGGACCACATACTGTTGCAGCCAATAGTGGTTACCTTAGTAACTGAAGGCGTTGCAGCAGTTAACAGTAGCGGTGCCAGTATTAGTGCTGCCGTGGCTCGGGGGAGACAATCACGTGCATCTCTCAATGCTGCTATTAATGTGTGGACACACACAGTACCAGTAGTCATCCCACTGCACCAAAGACCTGTAAAGATAATGAAACAAATGGTATACAATACCGACAACTTGAAGAGTAATACACATGGGCAGCACTAGAAAACTTTACTGACAAAATGTTTCACCTGCACTAGGCTTCATCAATTACAAAGACATTATCACTGGTGGAAGATGAAATAGATGAAGTGGAGAGGTGATTCATGTAATCAGTTCATCACTCTTAAAGCAAGCTAAGTCTCTTAGCCTAGTGCAGAAGCAAGTGGCCAGAGGCTTGAATACTGGAAAGCGAGGTGAGCAGCTTGGAGATGAGGTCTCTGGTGAGCTGGGTCCATTAGTGGAAGTAGGTCATACTAAACAGTTGCTCCCAGTGTCCACTTTAAAAAACAAAAATTCTTCTGAAATGGTAGAGAATCTTTTTCTGAAGGTAATGATACCAAAAGTATGAAATTTGATGGAAAATTTATGGAATTATGCAGATGCAAATTTAGCAGTCTGGGCACAATTTATGCATTGGTGATTTTGCTGACCGAGTCCTATTTTAAGTCAATTCCATTGCAGCTTTAGACAAAATTCTTAGCCATTTCACTAGTATGCTTTCTATTCTATTGAGTACAAGAAACTGCCCATTCAACTATTACAATTACCCTGTAGTGTACAAAATTCAGTAATTTGGACAATTTTACACAAAATTAAAAAAAATACCAATTTAAAAACAGTACAAAATAAACAATGTAGACATTCCTGGCACTAAAACATTTTCTCTGTTCATTGATCATGTACCCAGGCCTCTCCTATAGTACATTTGCCTTCTATTTTGGATTTATAATCACATAAAAATAGAAGAGTTACTCTATTTCCCAGATAATAAAATATAACCAAGAATTATCAGTCATGGCTTACAATGCCCCAATAATGGAATCAGTAAAAATTATGAAAAATTTAATATTTCCACTACTTTGAGCCCAATTTTAAACTGCTACCGGTCCTCAATCAAACCAAAATTATCTCTTCAGTAGTATGTCTACCATTCTATCAAATGATACCAAGAAACAGTCAATAAACCCATAGAAACCATCCTAGAAAACAACTCAAGTTGCTATTGTAAACCAAACACATGGTCCAAGTTTTGCTTTTCTCATGCACTGCATAGGGCAAAAATTTTATTATACTGTGCACACACCACACAGCCCCATTTTCTCATATCTAGGCCAAAATTTACCACTCACAGCTTATCTGAGCGAGCTGAGCTCATGACATAGAACTAGACGAGGGACCCTGGCCTCAATGACGTAGTTCTACATGACAACCACTGAAAGGGTTAAGTAGCAGGCTTCAACAAGTAAACATAAATGATATTACCACATCTAATTTATGAATAAATATTAGTGTTCTCTCAAGGCAACATTCTGGGTTCTTTCCTATTCTTTCATTAAATCAAAGACCTACCAAATGCCATCTAATAACTCAAACCAATACTCTTTGCTGAATAGTAGTCTAAAGTCCTGACCCTGTCATCTTAACCCTTGACTGTTTCGGTCGTATATATCTCTTCCTTCCTTCCTTTCTCTCTTTCTTTCTTTCTTAATTCCTTCCTTCTTCCTTCCTTTCCTCCTTCCTTCTTCTTTCCTTCCTTCCTGTCATCTCTTCTTTCCTTCCTTCCTTCCTTACTTACTTTCTTTCTTCCTTCCTTCCTTCTGGTATCCTGGGCATTTCTTTTGGTCACAAACTCCTCAAAACCATGAAATTTATCTTCAGACACACTTCCATCTGTGTTAGAGCTATCATTGAGGAAGAGAAGAGTCCCAGATGCGCCAAGGAGTCAGATAATTCTTACCGCTAGGCATGTTGAACAAGGACTACTGAAATGGAGTTTCCACAATGCACCACTGGCTGCCCGATTTTTTTTATACTGCGCATACTGACCACACAGACCCATTCTCTCACATGTAGGCCTACCAGCTTTCTCCTGCTTGATTTGAGGCCGCTAGAATTTAGGCGTATAGATACGTCCGAAACAGTGGCTCGTAAGACGTATATATACGACCGAAACAGTCAAAGGGTTAAATGATGAAAGCAAAATTCTAGTCTAATATCTGGACAATAAAGTAAAATTCAATACTCATTTCCAACACCTTCCAGTTCTTACCTATGAAAATTATAGTAGACACTGCTTGTTTCAGCCAAACAAAGGGAAAGGTGACCACAGCCATTAAATGTGAAGCTGTGATGACTGCAGCTCCAACACTAACACCAACAGCTCTCTCATCAATTATCTCCACGAAGTTGTCCCCAGCAACACTTGTGTTGTTATACTCGTACCTGTTAATGTGCTGTACAGTCAATGGTTCTTACTACCACACTACACCATATACTGTACATGCAGATATTGAATCAATGTATAGTACCTCAGTAGGATAAAACTGGAAGATGAATTAACAATTTATTCATTCTTGCAAAAATTACAAATTTATTAGAAAGTGCAGGTAAAAAGAAAATACGTACTCTAAAACTCATTAATGTGAGAAATCTATAGTAATAATAAATTTGTAAAATTCACCAATATCATTAAAATAGTGCATAGCTTAAATACAGTGGAACCTCGGTTTTCATATGCCCTAATTTGTATGTAAAACTATAGTTATTCTCTATAAAATGTATTTTTTGTTAATATTTCCCATAAGAAATAACGTAAATCCAATTAATCCGTTCCCGACACCCAAAAATATTAACAAAAAAATACATTTTATTGAGAATAACTATAGTTTTACATACAAACTAGGCCATACGAAAACCAAGATTCCACTGTATTCATATTGAGAGAGATTTATCAGAGGCATTAATGAGAAGAAGCTGATTATACTGTGCACACTCACCATATAAATATATTCTCTCATATCTGGGCCAAAATTTACCACTTACAGATTATCTGAGTGAGCTGAGCTCATGATGTAGAACTATGCAAAGGACTCTGGCCTTAATGATGTAGTTCTATGTGACAGCCACTGAGTATGCACGTAAGTATGAGTGAAGCAACATACCTGAGAGAAGAAAGTGCTTGGTGCACACTGAGTCCTCGATCACTGGCCAGTAGTGTGAGCTGCAACACACTCACCATAGTCACTAATGCTGTCATAACTACAACCAACACCAATAACCCCCACAAATGTCTGAAACATTAAATTAATTATATGTCAACCTTCAGCAGATAAAATAAATATGGTATAACAGAATGACAGTAATATTACTATACAGTAATTATATACACTTCTATAAAAAATTTGACATTGTTAAAAAGTTTCTTAGCTCTATATAAGCATTCAACATATTATACTTCAAATCTTATATTCTTAAAATAAATTAAAATAAACCACACAACACTTTCTTTTTTTAACATGGTGGCCGTCTCCCACCAAGGCATGGTGACCCGAAAAAAAACACCTTCACAATCATTCACACTATCACTGTCGTGCCAGAAGGTCGCAGATACAACAGTTCAGATGTCCCTCCAAACAGCAAATATCTCTAACCCCTCCTTTACACACTACTTATCCTCTATTAATAATATACAATAATGACTTTATAAAGTGATCATTAAAAATTGTAGAAAATAAAACCCTGTATAATTTATAATATTTATGCAGAAATTTATGAAGGTTGCATTTGCAATCTAATTGTTTGGCCTCAAAACTCACTGACCGTCTGAGTGTGAACCTGAAGGATCCCCTGGAGGAGAAGTTCATGAGGAGGCCAACACCAAGGCCAAGTGAGAGCAGTACATGAGCCAGAGCAGCACACCAAACCTGCAACACAAACAATTACAAGTATTTCATTGGAGTAGACATATAACCCATTTGTAATTAATCTACAAATTGGACATTACAAGATGAAATTTCACTCCATCCTGAATCATTATTAAGTCATGATTTATGATGGTCCAGGAGGGAAATGTTTTATTTTCAAGTTTTGGATTACTTGTGAATCATTGCAGCTGATGTACTGTTCTTATATTCTTTATTACAACTTATTTGATAAAACTACTTCTACCCACAGTGTGCTGTTTTAAGTTTTTTGTTAAATCAGAAATGTTAATAAACAGAAGTTGGCAACATTCACTTATAGTATTGAATTCAACAATAAAAAGACAAACATGGTGATAGTTGACTAATTAAATAATTTATATAAAATTATGGAATATGTGTTTATTATTCATTAACAATTAAGGGAATAAAATTAAGTAAAATTCTCCACCTATACTGCCACAAGGCAACCTAGAGTGGCCCAAGAACTACATATGCTCGTGTGACCCACCACTCCTTGCACACAGATACAATGTAATGACAAACATGGGAATTAGATAAAACTCTCAGATGAGAAGCTTTGGCAATTATTAAAGGATATCAAAATATCAGTGCTTAAGATGCAAGTAAGAAAATCTATCTCAAGATTAAAATGCTATTATAAGAGCAAGCACAGCTAGGTAACACATTGCTAGGTGCAGTGTGCATCTCACACTTAACAGAGGAGGATCAAATCTCTACCATGCCTTGTATGCACATTACTTCCAATAATCATACTCTATAATAATACAGTGGTCCCTCGGTTTTCGTGCATCTCCAAACTCGAACATTTATGTAAGTGTATTTTCGTAAGTGCTGTTGCAAGTGTATTTTTGGGGGTCTGAAATAGACTAACCTACGTGACATTATTTCTTAAGGAAGTAAATTTGTTCGGTAATGGCACTTGAGCAGCATTCTGGAACGAATTTTCGGCGAAAACCGAGGGACCACTGTATACTTATTATTATTGTCATGACATCTCCTGAGTGTAAAACTAAATAATTTTAATACATGTTTCAGGTGAAGCTACTGTTTGACTAGCAAGAGGAGGAGGCTGACCCGTGGCTGCAGCAGTGTGTTGCCTTGAGGGGTGAGGAAGGGGTGGGCCAGCTCCCACAAGCTTGCAATATCTCTTCTATACATCTCTGTCAGGCCAATGCCAAGTTGCAAACTCAACCCTGAAAGAATATTACTATCAATAAAATGTCTAAGTGATAAAATCATATTATAAATTAATTACTTCTTAGAAACTGTCCATCTGACAATTCATAGATTATATTCTGTAATAAATATTGATGATACAGTAATCTTTCTTCTTTCTTTCAACATGTCGGCCGTTTCCCACTGAAGCGGGGTGGTCCAAAAGGAAAAACGAAAGTTTCTCCTTTTACATTTAGTAATATATACAGGAGAAGGGGTTATGATACAGTAATACGTATATGTATATTATTTTTATCACCTGCTTCTTCTGATATTCCAAATAATATTGCACTTGTCACATTAATATATCAGTTACTAGTAAAACATTCAAGCAGAATATGTCTATACTTTACACTTGACATATTGGGGCCAGGAGCTGTGACTCGACCCCTGCAACCAAATGAGTATGTGTGAGTATATTTGCCTTCTAGGCAAATGAGTTTCCATAGATCACCAAAGGGAGGTGCTCACATGAGTCAAGTACTTCATATTCACTTTTCATTATAAAAAAAAAATTAGGTCTAGGATAATGATAGTTATTCCTACTGACTCCTATACTCAGTAGCATCACTTGTCAGTGGCACATTATCAGCAGCCGTGTGCATGGGGAAACATATATAGCATGTTTAAACAGTATTTATATTATAGTTAAATTCTATTTATGCATATTACTGAAAATAATTCACAATAAAATTACAAAAAAAAAAAATGAAAAGAATGATAAATTTATTTTACTATAAAAGGAATTTTTATAAAAAATAGAGCTTTGAGGCCACTGACATCTGAAGGCCCTGGGGCAACTGCCTTTTACTGTGTCTACAGTGCCAGCCAAAAAAAAAAAAAAAAAAAAAAAAAAAAAAAAACTGTTGACATTAAACCATTTTGCATACAAAATATTAATAAAAGAATAAATAAAACAAAGAATTGAACACTTAACGGTATTTACTTCATTCTTGTAAACTAATGCTGGCTCATTCTGCCTTTAACTTTAATTACTTGTTAAATTCTTGAAGGCATACTATCAGGAGATTTTAAATAATCACTTTTCATAGTGATCCAATGTCCTTCTCTTGCCAGGGCCAAAAGAGAAGCCTTCTCTTGCATACTAAGCTTACAGGGCCCCATTACAGTGCCATCAGTGGTAACCAAAATATAAGCCATCAAAAAATCCAACTGGAAAACCCAAAATTGGAGAGAACACCACACAAAATGTAGCCTCCTACAGTAACGTGTGAGTACTGCCCATAGGCAATACTGAAATTCATCGATGTCTTTTGTGGTGTCAGTTCAGTGATTTATTTTGTGGGCAATGAATGCTAGTGTGCCTCTGCTTACTGTGGTGTAGTGCTCATCTACATTTGTCTATATTCTTAAGAGCATAATAATCATCATGAAGCAATAATTATCCCTACTCTCAGACTGATAATATCATCAGTGATGATGCAGCACTCACCTATGACTGCTAATATTGCTGTGAATCCAGTTATGCCTGCCAGAGTGCGAGCCCCACATGTAGCTCTGTTGAAGATAATTATATTAACATAACTATGCCTATTATGATGCAAATAATATTTCATGATAGAAATAAATACACTTCTGAAATACAAATAAATTCTTACCTCTATATCTGTTGCAACAATCAAGAGTTATTACTTATAATAATCATTGTCCTTAATTTTATCTCCATATAACTTTTTTAAATTACTGTGAACATTTATATATGTAATATAACTATTCTATTAACTATTTTAATGTATGTTTAATCTTAAATCTGCCCAATATGTATTTCATAAGTTTGAGTTTTTTCATGTATGATAAAACTGTATATAATGTAATACTGTCTATTATGAAAAATAAGCTTTACTTTTAGATGAGCCATGTTAAAAGCACTTTTACCTAGAAAATATGTTAATAAATCTTATACAGTGGACCCCCGCCTAACAAGAAAAATTCATTCCAGAAGCCTGCTCAAGTGCCATTACCGAACGAATTTACTTCTTAAGAAATAATGTCACGTAGGTTAGTCTATTTCAGACCACCAAAAAATACAATTCCACAAGCACTTACAATATTATGCTTACATAATTGTACGATTTCCGGGGTGCTCGTTAGGCGGGGGTCCACTGTATGTTGCATTATATAATTTTTCAACATATACAGTGGTACCTCAGTTTACGATGGTCCCCAAACTCGCCCTTTTATGTAAGTTTATTTTTTTAAATGCTTTTGTAAGTGTATTTTTGGGGGTCTAAAAGGACTAGTCTAGTTTACATTATTCCTTATGGGAATAAATTCGTTTGGTAATGGCACTTGAACAGCATTCTGGAACGAAAAAATATCGTTAACCGAGGTACCACTGTACTAGTATTAAATGTACAGGTATGACAATATTGCACAAGTAACCATCATACATCTCCCTAGTTAAGTTTTTGATTAGTGATTATCTTGCCTTTTACAGAGATAATTATATATTAACACACTAGAAATTGTTATTGAATTATGTACTTCATAAGGTTTCATTATATTGTCATAAAACTCTGAATTTTTATTAGTTATTTATTTAATTTTAATTTTATTTTAATTGTTTTTTTTATTAGAGTGCCACAGAACTTGACAGACACATGCCTTTCTGACATCACCACGATGCCAAATGACTTCGAAAAGGCAATAAATGACATGCCCATGCACTCTGCTCCAGGCCCAGACTCATGGAACTCCGTGTTCATCAAGAACTGCAAGAAGCCCCTATCACATGCTTTAAACATCCTATGGAGAGGGAGCATGGACACTGGGATCGTCCTGCAGCTACTAAAAACAACAGACATAGCCCCGCTCCACAAAGGGGGCAGTAAAGCAATAGCAAAGAACTACAGACCAATTGCGCTAACGTCCCATATCATAAAAATCTTTGAAAGGGTTCTAAGAAGCAAGATCGCCACCCATCTTGATACCCATCAATTGCACAACCCAGGACAGCATGGGTTTAGAGCAGGCCGCTCCTGTCTGTCCCAACTACTGGACCACTACGACAAGGTCCTGGATGCTCTAGAAGATAAACAGAATGCAGATGTTATATACACAGATTTTGCAAAAGCCTTTGACAAGTGTGACCATGGTGTAATAGCACACAAAATGTGTGATAAAGGAATAACAGGAAAAGTTGGTAGATGGATCTATAATTTCCTAACATGTAGAACACAAAGAGTAGTAGTCAACAGAGTAAAGTCTGAGGCAGCTACTGTGAAAAGCTCTGTTCCACAAGGCACAGTACTTGCTCCCATCCTATTCCTCATCCTCATATCAGACATTGACAGGGATATAAGCCACAGTGCTGTGTCTTCCTTTGCAGATGACACCGAATCTGTATGACAGTGTCCACCGTTGAAGACACTGCAAGACTCCAAGCAGACATAAACCAAATCTTTAAATGGGCTGCAGAAAACAATATGAAGTTCAATGATGAAAAATTTCAATTACTCAGATACGGAAAACGTGAAGAAATTAAAATCTCATCGGAGTACAAAACTAAATCCAACCACACAATAGAGCGAAAAACTAATGTCAAAGACCTGGGAGTGATCATGTCAGAGGATCTCACCTTCAAGGACCATAACAATGTAGCAATTGCATCTGCTCAAAAAATGACAGGATGGATAATGAGAACCTTCAAAACCAGGGATGCCAAGCCCATGTTGACACTTTACAGATCGCTTGTTCTATCTAGGCTGGAATATTGCTGCACACTAACTGCACCTTTCAAGGCGGGTGAAATTGCTGACCTTGAAAATGTGCAGAGAACCTTCACCGCACGCATAAGTGCGATAAACCACCTCAACTACTGGGAACGCTTGAAGTTCCTAAACCTGTACTCTCTAGAACGCAGGCGGGAGAGAGACATTATTATATACACATGGAAAATTCTCGAGGGATTAGTACCAAACTTGCACACAAAAATCACTCCCTACGAAAGCAAAAGACTCAGCAGGCGATGTAACATCCCCCCAATGAAGAGCAGGGGTGCCACTAGCACGTTGAGGGACAACACAATAAGTGTCAGGGGCCCAAGACTGTTCAACTGCCTCCCAGCATACATCAGGGGGATTGCCAACAAGCCCCTGGCTGTCTTCAAGCAGGCACTGGACAGGCACCTCAAGTCGGTACCTGATCAGCCGGGCTGTGGTTCGTACGTTGGACTGCGTGCGGCCAGCAGTAACAGCCTGGTTGATCAGGTTCTGGTCCAACAGGAGGCCTGGTCACAGACCGGGCCGCGGGGGCGTTGACCCCTGGAATTCTCTCCAGGTAGACTCCAGGTAGTGATTTCATTTACCATTTTTTAATTAGTATTTCTTTGTTTACATGCCACGATTAAAGTAGACAATCAGCCTTAAGCACATAGCATGTAGGTGTGATAACAGAACAGGTAACTGCACTTAGAAAGGCAAAAAATTAAGTGATTACTGTAGTAACATTTATATAGTAAAATAAAACTGCATTACAATATATACTGTATTACATACATGATAGAGATTGCAACAGCAGAAGCTGCCATGGTTGCAGGCAGTGGCCAAGCAAAGGTCAACTTTACACCCGACTGCCACTCATCTGGCAGCTCGTACACACATGATCTGTTAAAGAAATCAATAAATCAAATTTCAAACATTTCATTTAACAAATGAATCTTGTTATTGTACACAACACAATTACCTGACAACCTTGCATAAGTCAACTTCATTTACCTATTAAATCTCAATACTGAAATAATTAGCCACTACAAAAGAGGTCTTTTCATGAGTCTTCCTACATGACTGCTAATTAATTATTCCAATTTAAACGTATGTACAGTATAAGTGAATGACATTCTTTGAAAATTGCCTCTTAAATTGTCCGAGACATATTTTGCACATTAAAATAAAACTAAAAGTATATATGTATACATACTGTGTTTTTATCTAATACAGTATTTTATTCCAGTCATATACGGTACTATTATTGAAGACAGATATACATTCAAATTCAAATTTTTATTTCTCTTGAAATCACACCTGGAAGCTAGCCACTGTCTGCACAATAAGCACAAAAATTATTTGAATTACTCTAACTTTGGCATTCTTTCTGCAATATTCATGTAATATTATCTTCGACTTTTATTCAAATCCCCATCTTTCATGAACTTTATTTTTTCCTGAGTATGCAGGTTTTATAAGGCTGTGGGTATCAAACACTCCTGTGAAGGACTTGTCTTTGAGACAACATGGTCCCTATTCGCATCCTACCTTAGCCACCTATAACAAAACAAAGGAGATTCAGAATATCTGTTATGGTCCAAACCTTAGAAATCTACTAACTGGTTTTTAATATACATTTGTTAAAAATATCACTTATGACAGTAATACAGTGCTATACATCATGCAATCACATATGACTCGAACCTGTGATAGTCAAGTGTCCAGTCTCCAGCATTAGTGTAGTTGTTGATAGTGTTGCTACACACAGGTGAGACCATCTTCTGAAACAGAGATGATAAATGACAGAACAGATATATTTTGTGACTGATAGGAGTAAAAACAAAATGAAACGCTTTAACAAGAGAGAAATAACAGAAGGAGTGCCATTTTTATGTACGTAGCTCCCCTTGGCAATTTCTGTATACAGTAATGGTATATGATGCAACAGCTATATTTCTTGATAATACAACAAAAAAGTGAAATGAATGTTATACATCCTTGCACTGACAAATATCTAAGCAGATATAAACAGTAACTACATACGTACTGTTATGAGGCCATGCTGTTCCAAATGAGTGCATTTTTATACAAAATATACAAGAGAAAATCAGTAATAAATATCTTAATCTCAGCCAATAGGCAAGTACATTCTCAAACTATAAATAAGTACAGTAATTAAAAAATACCATAGTGAAAAAAATACAAAAAATGGAAATACCTGATTGCTTTCAGTTTTTATTTTTTCACAGTGGTATTATTCATACCTGCTGTCATGCATTTTATAGATTTTTGTCATACTGTGAATAATACATATCACGCTCAATCTTCATACTACAGGTCGGCCATCACTAATCCGGCAATCAGTTATCTGGTTCCATCAGTAATCCGGCACTAATTTCGGCTAGCATAATTTCAAATTTCATCATTATACTGACTCAAATTTCATCATTATACTGACTCAGAAATTGTGCAGATGGTTGCAAATCCACAGTAGATAGCCAGTGGAGGAAGATGTAGCAGAAAGCCTCTCTATTGATAGGTTAATTAAGTGTATTCTAACCTAACCACTCTGTAATCCAGCAAACTCACTAATCCGGCACACTACAGGTCCCAATGATGCCGGATTAGTGATGGCCGACCTGTACAGTATGATGACAATTTCAAAATACTGCAGGAAATTCTTTGTTATCAAAATTAACCTCAGCAGTTGTTTGTTAAAACGATCTGCACAAGATGTAACTGTGAAGTTATACTTCAATATCTAATTTAGTGTAATATCACAACAGAGGTATTCATGGTCACTAAATTTTTGTGGTTTCATAAAAATACTGTACAATAATAATATTCAAGTTTATATATTTTCACAATAAAGTACTGTAAAGTCATTCAGTACTCTTGTCAATAAAAAATATATATGCACACACATACCCATTAACACTAGAGAGAGCACTTTGACTTGGGAGATATTCAGTGCTCACAAACTTAAACTAATCCTCAAAAGCTAAAACCAATCCCATTAACAAGTGCACTAGAAACTATAAATATAATCACATAAAATCTGATTACAAAAGACTAGCAAAACTAACCTGCAGTAGTGCTGGGTTAATCCATAGCAATATGTAATGGATGATGGGAGCCACATAACCCAACACTACCACTGCCCAGTAGAAACACACCACCACTGTCGACCATCCAACACCTAAAGGTACCAACATCATGATCAGTTACAATTCAGTAATTTTATTTCAGTTAGAGCAATCAAAATTAAAGTCCATGTCTCAATATTAGTAAGTTATACTTGAGCAATTTAACATGACAGTATCCACATTGATTTACTTTTGTGAGGTCATCTAATAGTGAGTACTACAAATTAAGGTTTAAGTGATCCAAGTGAAAGATACTTTAAACTTTAATGCCAAATACAAGACACCCAAGTTTTTATACCACTCACCTCTTGCTATGGGAATTAGTCGCCAGACTGCGAGGGCTGCTGAGCTGCTGAACTGTGAAAGACAAGCCTCCAGGTAAGCTATTGGAGCTGCTATCACAAACAGGACTGCACACCATGCTGCCAGAAAACTTCCTACAAACAAACAAAAATAAGTTTTTACATACTGTAATAAATTATAGTATGTACTGTTGTTATTTATACCAGTACACAAGTTACTGTTACACCAATTAATAAAATTCCTAAGAAATAAACAGCAATAGTAACAGAGAAACCAATTAGCCAGACTTGATTTTTGGAGGTTAAAAGTACGTACAGTGCCTACACCCTGCAGGATGGGTAGGGTTGTTGCAGTTCAGAGTCATTTGGTACACAATGCTATGCACTCCAAGAAAGACAGTTAGAGAATGGGTGATGGGGAATGTTTCTTTCTTTGGCTCACTCTATCATCTCAGGGAAATGGCCAATTAGTTAACAACAAAAATAGAAATAAGAGAAAACGGAAAATCACAAGACTGGCAAAGAATGTAAAATTTATCACATAGTTAACAAAAATGTTAACTTGTACACTGTACCATAATAATGTTACATATTATGAGTAACTTATAAAATATTAAAAATATATGAAATACACCTAGCTAACTGGCACAGTACACCCTCATGTGCCAGTATGGCCAAGTGAGAAGGAAGGTCAGAAGTCAGGCACAGCACATCCTGGCCAGCCAACACATACTCACTGTGTATCTCTTGTTGAATTCTGCATGGTGAAGGAAAAGGTCTGCTGAAACAAAAGCTCCCCAGTTAGGTCATATGCACCCCTGTGCTTAAGCCCCAGCAAAGCAGGACACTTTAACCCTCACCTGAGTTCAGTAACTAGTAAATATATGTATAGAGGAAAAATAGAGCTGATGAATGATGCTTTAAACTGCTCTAAATCGTTGAAATATGGAATAAAATAACATATTGGCATATTTTTTTTTAATGTTTCTCATATTTTTAAAAAATCGTATGAAATATTCAATAACATATTTTTAGAGACTTCATATGATCATGAGCCCCTCGGCAGCATCAAGGAACCTTCCTTGAGGAAAGGCATTAGGAAAGATTGCAATTTTTCTGCCAGGGAAAGACTGCCTTCAGTTGGCAATTACTAGAAGCAGCAAAATACACTAAATATCAGTATACACTGAAATGTATAAGTGCCCTCATCCCCTTTAATGTGCCCAGCAGCCAGAATAAGATAAGGATAAGCATCCCAAAGAGAATGGGGGGATAATTGTCACTGATGCTTAGGACTGAGTAGAGCAAGATGTCAATGCTCAACTAACACCAGTGTTGGAGTCATCCTGGACAAGTCTTGTGTTTGTGACATAATAATGATCCAAGATAGACCAAAATATTGTCTATTTTTATTTCTAATTTGTCAATTAATTGTGAATTGTTCCAGCCACTACAATGTGACTCATTATTTAGATAGTGAATGTGAGACTATACCTGCTCCATATTCATATAGTAGGCGTGGTAATCGTAGAATGGAGGCTGCACCAATGATGAGAACCACGCCACACACACCTGACACAACGCTGCTCCACGCCTCACCAGAGTCCTCACCACCCACTGTGTCTCCAGCCTCACCACTCAGGTACTGGAGAAATATGCACACCAACACACTTCACTAGTAAATTAGAGTCAAATATTAACACAGTAATGTATGGTCGCACACCTGCGTGCTTCTCAAACTCATGCAAATGAATCCAAGCACATGTAAATATACCAATAAAATTCAAGAATACAATACATTAATGATTAATTTTTAA
The DNA here is from genome assembly GCA_009830355.1 of Cherax destructor. Lineage (NCBI taxonomy): Eukaryota > Metazoa > Arthropoda > Malacostraca > Decapoda > Parastacidae > Cherax > Cherax destructor. Next base: position 123,764 of record WNWK01002994.1, read on the forward strand.
AGATGCTCTCAGCTTGAGTGTTTCAATAAATTGCAAATTATTTTCACCTTAAAAGCAAATTGGAATTATAAAATGGATACAGAAGAAAATTAAAACAATTAGCATATACAGTACTCAACAAATCAGTGGTAATTAATTAAATTATGCATATTTGATTAGAAATAATGAGAAATAAGTTAAAAATGGAGGTAAGAGCGTGTCCAATTTGTGAAGAAGGGAATTCATGCATTTACACCTAAAAAAGTTAATGGAAAGGAATAGGAAAGAGGTACTTACAAGTATGATAGACACTGCTCTGGACAGCTGGGCAAGGTAGGTAAGAATCAGGGTCAGAAAGGGCATCAAGGATAAGATAGTTATCCTTACTATAACTACACACATTTTCTATCATGCATTTTTTTGTGTTGTTAATCAGTAGAGTAGAATACTCTTGACAAGTTGGAACACAGCTTCTTTAATTACAGAGTAAAGGTGAAGGGGCTTCACCCTAAAGCTCTAACAGAATTTGAACATCTTAATGCTTTCTAAGACTTGTCATGGAAAAATGTGTATTGTAGTATATTGTTTTAAACAGCAAACTTGCCAATGGTTTTCTGGAAAGCTAGGTATGCTAAAGGTAGATCTGTTTGAATTATTATGGTCCTATAGGTAAATTAATTTCAGAATCAACAAACAAAATTTGTACTTCCAGAATTATTTGTTAGCAGTACAATCATGGAAAAACTAACCTCATCATTCAAATTTAACAATCCTCCCCTCATTAAATCAAAGTTAAATTCAAGTTTCACTATTATATTCATGGAGAAGTGCTAAACTCGTACATATATAGTTCATTATAGTAATATGGTAACTCTCCATGGATTATCTGTGTTGCCTAAATTTGTGTACCAATGTCAGCTTTCTTGTCATATACGTATTCTGAATTATTGTTTGTAATGAGACTGTTAGATATGGTATCTATTCATCTTCCAATATTGTACAGTGTATATCTAAAGTGATTACATATAAGAATATTGTGTTCATTTAAAATAACGAAATAAATATATAGTAAATGAATAATATATTACTGTATGATATGTATAAACAGATGTGGTTATTGACACTTAACTACTTAATATTTAGGATTAAAATAACATGTAATATTGTGAGGAAAGGTGGTGGTGGTGGTGGAGAATTCAATATATGTATGTAGTGCTGTAGCAGATCTTTAAAAGAACTGCTCACTGGTGTGTTCTTTTAGTTTGAGTACAGAAAACATCATATATGTCATACCAGACATTAAAATGATCAGGTCATTGACCCTATCATATATATATATACAGTATATTTACCTGGAGAGGGTTTCGGGGGTCAACGCCCCCGAGAACAAGCGATTTGAAGAGAATCATGGGCTTGGCGTCCCTAGTTTTGAAGGTTCTCATTATCCATCCTATCATTTTCCTAGCAAATGCGGTAGATACATTGTTGTGGTCTTTAAAGGCGAGATCCTCTGACATTATCACTCCCAGGTCCTTCACATTACTTTTTCGCTCTATTGTATGGTTAGAATTTGTCGTATACCCTGATACAGTTTTAATTTCCTCAAGTTTTCCATATCTGAGTATATAGTTGAAATTTCTCTTCATTGAACTTCATATTGTTTTGAGTGGCCCATTTGAAGATTTGGCTTATGTCCACTTGGAGTCACGCAGTGTCTTCGATGGAGGTCACTGTCATGGCAATCCGGGTGTCATGTCAGATATGAGGATGAGGAATAGAATGGGAGCGAGTACTGTGCCTTGTGGAACAGAGCTTTTCACCGTAGCTGCCTCAGACTTTATTCTGTTTACTATTACTCTGTGTTCTATTTGTCAGGAAGTTATAGATCCATCTACCAACTTATCCTGTTATTAATTTATCACGCATTTTGTGCGCTATTACACCATGATCACACTTGTCGAAAGCTTTTGCAAAGTGTGTATACTACATCTGTATTTTGTTTATCCTCTACAGCATCCAGGACCTTGTCATAGTAACTACAGAAAACATCATATATGCACAGCAATACCAAACCTTAAAGTTATCAGGTCACTGACTGTCATATGTATAGCTACAAAAAACATAAGTGTTATACTAGCTCTTAGAAAGAGCTGGTCATAAACCACAACATGCATCTCTTCTCTGCTCTGGAAACTTATTTTGAATCATGTCCATATAAAATAAATCCTTTGAGTGAATAACACTGAAGATTAACTACGTATAAAAACTGCACACCAGAATTTTTTTTTAGTCAACTGGCAAGGGCATAGTTTTTAGTTCTAATGTTGATTCTTAGTTTAAGATCTACCTATCTAATGCTTGGTCGTGAAATGGTTGACTAGAACAGTTTTCGCTTGCTGTGTTCCAACTATTGAAGTAAAATACTAAGTGAAAGTAGCACAGAAAATGTAAGATGAAGTAGTACAAGAAAAAATTTGAAATTAACTACAAAATTGTTTAAGGACAAAGCTAAGGGTTTGAAACAAATGTAAACTGTCTTAACAATATAAAAACTCTACACCAATCTCATAAAACTATTGTTCTGGTCAAGAACTTGCATCAAAAATCAGTTTTACAGTGGTCAGAAAATTGTAGCCGAATGCACAAAAATCCATAATTGTCAAGAAACCCATAATAAAAAATTATGGACTCTATATACACACTTTTCAAAACTAATATTTTATAATTGCACATTAATATAAAAAGTAACACTCACAAACATGCTTTGACAAACATGAGAAAAAATATATACATATTTGTTTTATTTCTTTTTTTTTAACAAATTTTTAAGCTACAGTAAAAGGGTATTTACAAATACGTAAAATTATTTTATTTAAAAGTGGAAGGGAAAATTATATATATACTGTATATGGAGTACAAGGTTATAACTGTGTTTGGGGGAAGTGCACTGATGGCTAGGTGAAGTGGGTATGGTAGGTGAAGTGGGTATGGCAGGTGAAGTGGGTATGGCAGGTGAAGTGACTAATGTTGGTGTAGGTGAGGTGAGTGTTGGAGGATTAATGCTGGTGAGGGTGGGATGAATGTTGGAGAGGGTAAATTAATGTTGGTGAGGGTGGGTTCAGGCACCATTATTACTTGCAGACTTTTCTCATTTCCCTCCCGGTGTGTCCATAATTTTTCCTTTCTCTTCTCTCCATCCTTGCCTACACGCAAGGGTCTCTCTCTCTCCACAATTTCTGCCTCCCTAGAGTGGTTGAGTGCAGGTGTAGCTCAGACTCCCACACGTACACTTCTCAAGCCAAAATTCCCTCCCGCCAGCAGGGAGGACCTGCCTATACCTCTTTTGGTTGTGTTGACGTGGGGAAGACGGGTCTATAATGTAGTATATAATAAATAAATACCCAAATGTAAAACTGAAAAAATTATAATGTGATCAATACAGTTACTGCTCAAACCCAAATGTTCGTAAGCTTGAGGTGAGCACTTATCTATATTGTGTGTTTGTGTATGTATTTGTGTGTGTGTGTGTGTGTGTGTGTACTCACCTATTTGTGGTTGCAGGGGTCGATTCATAGCTCCTGGCCCCGCCTCTTCACTGATTGCTACTAGGTCCTCTCTCTCCCTGCTCCATGAGCTTTATCAAACCTAGTCTTAAAACTATGTATGGTTCCTGCCTCCACTATGTCGCTTTCCAAGCTATTCCACTTCCTGACAACTCTATGACTGAAGAAATACTTCCTAACATCCCTTTGACTCATAGGAGTCTTCAACTTCCAATTGTGACCCCTTGTTTCTGTGTCCCCTCTCTGGAACATCTTGTCTCTGTCCACCTTATCTATTCCTCGCAGTATTTTATATGTCGTTATCATGTCTCCCCTAACCCTCCTGTCCTCTAGTGTCGTCAGGCCGATTTCCCTTAACCTTTCTTCGTAGGACAATCCCCTTAGCTCTGGGACTAGTCTTGTTGCAAACCTTTGCACTTTCTCTAATTTCTTGACGTGCTTGACCAGGTGTGGGTTCCAAACTGGTGCTGCATACTCCAGTATGGGCCTGACGTACACGGTGTACAATACTCACCTAATTGTGGTTGCAGGGGTCGAGACTCAGCTCCTGGCCCCCAGTGTGTGTGTGTGTGTGTGTGTGTGTGTGTACTCGCCTATTTGTGATTGCAGGAGTCGATTCACAGCTCCTGGCCCCGCCTCTTCACCGGTGTGTGTGTGTTTGTGTGTGTGTGTTTGTGTGTGTGTGTGTGTGTGTGTGTGTGTGTGTGTGTGTGTGTGTGTGTGTGTGTTGTGTGTGTGTGTGTGTGTACTCACCTAATTGTACTCACCTAATTGTGGTTGCAGGGGTCGAGACTCAGCTCCTGGCCCCGCCTCTTCGCTGTCTGCTACTGGGTCTCTGCTCTCCCTGCTCCATGAGCTTTATCATACCTTGTCTTAAAACTATGTATGGTTCCTGCCTCCACTATATCTTTCTCTAGTCCATTCCACTTCCTGACTACTCTGTGGCTGAAGAAATGTTTCCTGACATCCCTTTGACTCATCTGAGTCTTCAGCTTCCAGTTGTGTCCCCTTGTTTCTGTGTTCCCTCTTTGAAACAACCTGTCACTATCTACCTTGTCAATTCCCCGCAGTATTTTGTATGTCGTTATCATGTCTCCTCTGACCCTTCTTTCCTCCAGTGTTGTTAGTCCTATTTCCCTCATCCTTTCTTCATAAGACAGACCCCTGAGTTGTGGAACTAACCTTGTCGCAAACCTTTGCACTTTCTCTAGTTTCCTTACGTGCTTGACCAGGTGTGGGTTCCAGACTGGTGCTGCATATTCTAGTATGGGCCTGACGTACACGGTATACAGTGTCTTGAACGATTCCTTGTTAAGGTAACGGAACGCTAATCTAAGGTTTGCCAGACGCCCATATGCTGCCGCAGTTATCTGGTTGATGTGTGCCTCCGGAGACGTGCTAGGCGTTATACTCACTCCAAGGTCTTCTTTGCCGAGGTTTGTAGCCTTTGTCCGCCTAGCTTGTACTCTGTCAGCGGTCTTCTTTGCCCTTCTCCGATCCTCATGACTTTGCATTTGGAGGGATTGAATTCGAGAAGCCAACTGCTAGACCAGATGTCGAGCTTGTCCAGGTCTGTTTGCAGCCCTGCCTGGTCCTCTTCCGATGTGATTCTCCTCATTATTTTCACATCATCCGCGAATAGAGACACTTCTGAGTCTATCCCATCCGTCATGTCATTTACATATACCAGGAATAACACTGGTCCTAGGACTGACCCCTGCGGTACACCACTCGTCACAGGCGCCCACTGTGATACCTCACCACGCACCATGACCCGTTGTTGCCTCCCTTTGAGGTATTCCCTGATCCATTCCAGTGCCCTTCCTGTTATACCTGCTTGTTGTGTGTGTGTGTGTGTGTGTCTGTCTGTCTGTCTGTCTGTGCACGAACTTAACAGAGGTATTGTAGTAGGCCTACTGGCCTATGTTAGGCATTACTTACACCCTAACTGGGTGTACTCCCTGCTAGCCTCTTATGCTCTATCGTACTCATTAATAAAGCTATGTATGGAATGTAAGTGTGTGTTAAGTTTGGTACAGCTAAGCAAAACGAGCATAATTTCAACTAAGCAGTTTCTAACAAGTGCCTACGAAGAAACAGTAATGACACTGTGCAGTGAAGTGTCAGGTGACACACTAGGTACAGTGTTAGTAAGGTGAAGTGTCAGGTGACACACTAGATACAGTGTTAGTAAGATGAAAGTGTCAGGTGACACACTAGGTACAGAGACTCCCACAGTCGCCTGTACCTAATGTTTCAGGCGACACATTAGGTACAGAGTTAGTAAGGTGAAGTGTCAGGTGACACGCTAGGTATAGAGTTAGTAAGGTGAAGTGTCAGGTGACACACTAGATACAATGTTAGTAAGGTGAAGTGTCAGGTGACACGCTAGGTACAGAGTTAGTAAGGTGAAGTGTCAGGTGACACGCTAGGTACAGAGTAAGGTGAAGTGTCAGGTGACACGCTAGGTACAGAGTTAGTAAGGTGAAGTGTCAGGTGACACACTAGCTACAGTGAGGAGCAACACGGTACTATGAACACAGACAAGAAAGACACTACAAGCGTCAACAGGAAGAACATTGTACAAGAGACAGTCTTCAATAAAGCAGAGGATACGTAGTGGTGGTACAAGATATATAAACACATGAGAGGGCACAATAGGGTACACAAGAGTACAGGAGGATGCACGACACGAGAGGACACAGGTAAATACACGAGTACAGGAGGATACAGGACACATGAAGATACATAAGAGTACAGGGGGATGTAGGACACATGAAGGTACAATGAAGACAACTACACATGTAACAAAAATCTTTAATTTAGAGAGTGTGTGGTACTGACTGAAAACAGCGTTACCGCGGCGTGCATCCACCACATAAACAATCATGGAAGGTAGAGTGTCCAAGTTCAAAGTTGAGGGTCCCACTATTGTTGGAAGACTGGTATGTTACCTGTCATCCATCCAGACAAACATGGAAGACTGGTATGTTAACTGTCATCCATCCAGACAAACATGGAAGACTGGTATGTTACCTGTCATCCATCCAGACAAACATGGAAGACTGGTATGTTACCTGTCATCCATACAGACAAACATGGAAGACTGGTATGTTACCTGTCATCCATCCAGACAAACATGGAAGACTGGAATGTTACCTGTCATCCATCCAGACAAACATGGAAGACTGGTATGTTACCTGTCATCCATCCAGACAAACATGGAAGACTGGAATGTTACCTGTCATCCATCCAGACAAACATGGAAGACTGGAATGTTACCTGTCATCCATCCAGACAAACATGGAAGACTGGTATGTTACCTGTCATCCATCCAGACAAACATGGAAGACTGGAATGTTACCTGTCATCCATCCAGACAAACATGGAAGACTGGTATGTTACCTGTCATCCATCCAGACAAACATGGAAGACTGGAATGTTACCTGTCATCCACCTAGACAAACATTTGCACCTTATGGTAAAATACAAAACTCATCACCAAAGAAGACATTAGAACAAGATGGGCGGCAGCAGCAGTAGTAGTAGCAACAGTCATGAGTGCTCACAGTACATCACAATATAATCAAGATGCCTTTAACATGGCTAAACCATCAGCACAGCTCATCTTACATGGATAGTTACAGCAGCGAGATCTTCATCTCCGACCCACAAACTTAACTTACATTACGCACATTAACTCTTCCTGTTGTGGTGACATCTCAGCCTACCAGCAACAGCGACACCCTCACTAGTCTGACCTATATAAAATTCTCCGCCTAACTTTCCACCTTCACCTAATTTTCAGCCTTATCTTGGACATGCACCTGTAGAAAGCTTTATATGGAGTGAAAATATTGCTCCAATAACAGCTCTTCCTGTTACATATGTCATAGTTCCCATACCTGTCGGCAGTACGACTTACAGGAGTACAACAGGGTACACTGAGGTACAGAAGGGTACACGGAGGTATAGAAGGGCACATAGAGGTATAGATGGGTACACGGAGGTATAGAAGAGCACATAGAGGTATGGAAGGGTACACAGAGGTATGGAAGGGTACACAGAGGTATAGAAGGGTACACAGAGGTCTATAAAAGGGTACACAGAGGTGTATTAAAGGGTACAGGGAGGTCTAATAGGCGAGAGGAGGATGCAGTAACGTAAAGGGTTGTAGAGGAGGCTGGATGTACTCACAGTACGGGCTGGTGAGTGGACCAGGGTGAGTGTGGAGCGGTGACACTCATCAGAGGAGGCGGTGTCTTCCACTACGGAGGCTCCACTGTATGATGGCTCTGTCCACCAACCCACCAGTGGCCGCACCTGTAGGTAACCCACCACCCCTTAGTGCTGACCACCACCCCCTAGTGCTGCCCAACACTCCCTAATGCTGCCCACCATCTCTTGGTACTGACCACCTCCCCTCAATGCTGCTCACCACCCCTTAGCTTACGACCCCTCAGGGCCGAGGATTACCCTTTTCAATGAAGCTAACTTGTTTTCTATGAAGCTATGTTGGTGGCCCTCGTAAATCATCCCAGTTTGGGATTATTTACAATCGTGTTACATACTAACATGTGTAAATTACCTGAGGTAACCCCGAAAAAATTCAAGGTGACTTGTTTCCAATGAGGTCCTGGTAAACCATACCACGGGTGGGGTTCGAACCCGCGGTCAGAGAGTCTCAAAACTCTAGACCGTCGCGTAAGCCACTAGGCCAGCTAGCTTCAATAAGATTCATCCAACTAGGTATATTTCTACACCATAGGAAGGTTAGCATAGGCACCACCACGGGTTCGAACCCCACCCGTGGTATAGTTTGTTTGCAATCGTGTCATTACGATTTCGTGAGTCAGGTCCTGGTAATTCCTAACGTGTGACATTTATTTTGTATCCACACAGTAATTTCAGGAGTTGGCCTTTTTCTTGAGAAGTGGACGTTTTAAAAGAAAAAGTACATAGTGACAGACATTTTTTTCAGTGACAATGATGTAAAAAATAACATTTACTGACGAAACCTAACTTAGAATCCTCATCTAACTTAAAGTATTATTTATTAGCAAATTCTACTAAATATATCATAGGTCAGTATATATATATATATATATATATATATATATATATATATATATATATATATACATACACATATACATACAGAAATTTTTTTAATCCGTGTTTTAAGGGTTATAGTCTGTATGTACGCCAGCCTTCATGACCCTCAGGTTTAACTCTTAACAGTGGCCTGGTGGCAAAGCTCTCGCTTCACACGGTGAGGGTCCGGGTTCGATTCTCGGCGAAGGGGTGGAAACATTGGGCGTGTTTCCTTACACCGGTTGTCTGTGTTCACCCATCAGTAAAATAGGTACCTGGGTGTTAGTGGACTGGTGTGGGTCGCATCCTGGGACAAAACTGACCTAATTTGTGGGAAATGCTCAGCATAACAAGGGACTTTCTTTATAGTAGTATGTCATTGATGTCAGCTATGGTCTGTATACCATGTACATGTACTTGTAGTAAATGAATATATTATATTATTATTTCTGGTAGGGGTGAGAGTTGGGGCGGGTTGGGGAGGATGGAGGGGAGGTGGTACACGGAGTGGTTAGTCTGGTCACCCATGGTTAGCCTGGGTGACAAAGCAGTGGTACTGGTTAGTTGCACACTTTAAAATTCCACTTGGAACAATGTCAGTGGAGGTGCGGTCAGCTGTTAGTAAACACACCTGAGAATGTTATATAATATTACAACAGTTGAACACTATAAATCAGAGAAGTGGTGGTGTTGGAACACACGAGAGGGACTCTGCGCTCCCAACCCCTCACTCACACCAACCCTTCTCTCATGTCTTGGAAATTGGCTTATTATCATTTTGTGAGTCACTGTGTGCACGTGTGTGTGTGCGTGCGTACTCACCTATGTGCTGTATGTGGTTACAGGAGTCGAGTCACAGCTCCTGGCCCCCTCCTCTTCGCTCGTAACTACTAGGTCCGCTGGGTGTGTGTGTGTGCACTCACCCAACTGTGGTTGAAGGGGTCGATTCATAGCTCCTCTGTGTGTGTGTGTACTCACCCAACTGTGGTTGAAGGGGTCGTGTCATAGCTCCTGTGTATGTGTGTGTGTGTGTGTGGTTCTAGACTTACGACACAGTCATCATCAGTAAAATCAAAGGAGCAACAAAATGGCTCTGGGAGATTCAAATATTTTGTAAACTCTGAAGACAGGACAAGGAGGGTAAGGGAAGGAAGGGAAGGGAATGAGAGGAAAAGGGGATGAAAAAAGGAAGAAAAGGAGGAAGAAAGGAAAGAGAGAAGGAAGAAAGGAATTAATGACATTTTTTAAAGAGCACCAAATAGTAAAAAGAATTGATTTTTTTTAAGTAAAACTGAACAAGTGATGAACTATGACAAGAAAACCTGACGTGATAATTACTTACAACAAGACGATGACAAAAAAAATACGGACGATTCATTCTGATAATTAGCAATCAATTGGGGGTAAAAAAAAAGAGGTGCATAAAAGACAAAAGAAAGTACTTGATAGATAGTGAGATAGATAAATAGATGGCAGGAACTAACTCGATAGATAAATAGATGGCAGGAACTAACTCACGCAAGATGAACTAGAAACCCGAGTACAGTTAAAAATGAAGTGTATAACCGTGTGTTTTGATGTTTATATCAAGGTGAGACGCAGCGAGCAGTGACCGCTTTAATGCAACACTCAAGTGTGTTAATACTATTTTTACTAAGGAGACGTTTCGCCCACTGTGGGCTTTATCAAGCTCTATTTTAACAAGCGTTTAGCTTGGCTGGCTGTGAGAGTAGCGGACGGAGGGTCAAGTCTACAGCACTCCTAGCGCTGCATGACCCACAGGTGCTGCAGTCCAGGGGCCTCCGCCAGCTGGAGGGCCTCCAGGTGCTGCAGTCTAGGGGCCTCCGCCAGCTGGAGGGCCTCCAGGTGCTGCAGTCCAGGGGCCTCCGCCAGCTGGAGGGCCTCCAGGTGCTGCAGTCCAGGGGCCTCCACCAGCTGGAGGGCCTCCAGGTGCTGCAGTCCAGGGGCCTCCGCCAGCTGGAGGGCCTCCAGGTGCTGCAGTCCAGGGGCCTCCACCAGCTGGAGGGCCTCCAGGTGCTGCAGTTCAGGGGCCTCCGCCAGCTGGAGGGCCTCCAGGTGCTGCAGTCCAGGGGCTTCCGCCAGCTGGAGGGCCTCCAGGTGCTGCAGCCCAGGGGCCTCCGCCAGCTGGAGGGCCTCCAGGTGCTGCAGTCCAGGGGCCTCCGCCAGCTGGAGGGCCTCCAGGTGCTGCAGTCCAGGGGCTTCCGCCAGCTGGAGGGCCTCCAGGTGCTGCAGTCCAGGGGCCTCCCCCAGCTGGAGGGCCTCCAGGTGCTGCAGTCCAGGGGCTTCCGCCAGCTGGAGGGCCTCCAGGTGCTGCAGTCCAGGGGCCTCCGCCAGCTGGAGGGCCTCCAGGTGCTGCAGTCCAGGGGCTTCCGCCAGCTGGAGGGCCTCCAGGTGCTGCAGTTCAGGGGCCTCCGCCAGCTGGAGGGCCTCCAGGTGCTGCAGTCCAGGGGCCTCCGCCAGCTGAAGGGCCTCCAGGTGCTGCAGTCCAGGGGCCTCCGCCAGCTGGAGGGCCTCCAGGTGCTGCAGTCCAGGGGCCTCCGCCAGCTGGAGGGCCTCCAGAGATTAAGTAAAAAGTGCTCAGAGTTCCTGCTTTAGGTTTATAATTATAGTATGTTATTATGTCACGTAAATGTTTGAATTTTAATTGTGGTTAGCCTTGTAAAAATAAATTTAATATATTTTTAACCTTTTTTCCGTTTGAAAATACATATCAGTGTGGGCCTCACAGTACCTGTAGCCCAGGGGACTACAAAATCTTAATCCGGCTCTGCCTACACGGGTTTAGCGCCTTACATAACTATAACAATTCTATTATATAATTTTTATTATTTAACATATTCTTATTAAAATAACCTGTTCCTACCGATATGTTAATTCTTTATCATTATTATTTTTTGGTGTTATTGTTATTATTATTACTATTATTATTCGGCTTATAAACTATAAAGAAGACTGTGGTACGATAGTTTAAGGGGATCCCTAACATAAACTAACGGCTTCCTACCAAACTAATTCAGTCTATCGTAGTACATCTTACAGACACACTGATGTGTATTGAACGTTGATGTATACACACACACATACACACATGCCCTGCAACATAGCCGGGTTCATACACCCTCATCGCAGTTCATAGGTTCGAACCTAAAGCGTTAAAAACACATATCTGCTATGTGGCGTTGATGCTGTGTTTCATTCCCGGGTGTCTGAACCCGTGGAGGTGAACCTCTGGCAGTGAGACCGGGAAGTGAACCCGGCAAGGATCTGTAACAGCATCTTGTACGTAGGTTCAGGTCCGCGGCTCGTCCTGACGTCTAACTAGAAACTGATTCACTGAGCCACAATATGTTCGTTGATGAGTATGATGACTATGATGGTGATAATGAACTTAATAATAATAGTGGTATTGGTGATAATGACGGCGATCATGGTCGTCATGATACAAATGAGGCACTTTTGGCATTCGGCTAAAACTGGACTGGAATCCTAGGATAGGATCCTTAAATAGAACCCTTGAGCAGAATCCTCAAATAGAACCCTGCAATAGAATCTATAAAGATAAATCTAAACCAGAATCCTTGAACAGAACCCTGAAATTGAATCCACTCGACTTATAGAAGAGTCTAGGTGATTATCGTTAGTGTTTACAGCATTAAAAAAACACGTGAGGATGAACACTGCAGCAGTTCTACTAAGTAGGCCCATTCTAGGCAGGTTCAACTTGTGTACACCTCCAAAAACTAGAGACTTACCTGTATGTCTGGGTCACCTCTGGTTGGCAGCGAGGCAGCTGAGGAAGGCCTGGTATCAGCGTCACTCTTGGCCACAGCGTGACCGTTCACCACTACCCCTTCACCACTCGCTGGGGGCAGGTGGTTCAGGTCACCGTTGGTGATACCGTTGGCTTGGTGTTGCTGGAGGTCGGTGTAGGTGTGTGGAGTGTTGGAGTAAGTAACCTGCTGGTCATTCACAACGATGGTAACTGACTTGTTCTTCTCGTGGGAGGTCTTCTTGGCTTCCCCGTTGGTGGTAGGCTTCGAACTGGATTTTCTGGGAGCCGCGTTGGTTGTCTTTCTGTCCGCCTGCTTTTGCTCCTCCCGGCTCTCCTGCTCGATGTGGGAGGGTACGTCACCGATGGGGATTGTGGTGATGACCTTTGGGTGACTCGGTGACCTAATGTTACCTTCCTGCAAGTGGCGGTGACTCGAGTCACCCGGAAAACCTCCGTTTACCACCACCAACACGCCTCCACTGCGGCGGTCTGTAACGTGAATGATACAATATCATGGAAATACAAGACTGTCTAGGCACACACAAACTCTCTCTCTTATTATTATTGTAATATACAGTTGTTTATGATTTACAACAAAATTAGCGCATATATCATCCCCAGGGACCAATACTTACCTGGAACAGGTGGCGTGGCCTCCTCGGCCGAGGTTTCCGACGCTGGTCTCCAATACCTGGAGGGTGTGGTAGAGGGACTCACCGCCGGTCTGTGAGGGCTGGTCTCTGGTCTTTGTGGACCTGGCGCCGCTCTTTGAGGACTGGTGACTGGTTCCCTCTGTAGGTGTGTAACTAAGGTCTGCTCAATGTTCCGTAAATTTTGTAGGCTAATGGGTAGTTTCTGTTGACTGATTTGTACACTCTTCTGTGGACTGACTGGTACACTCTTCTGTGGGCTGACTGGTACACTCTTCTGTGGACTGACTGGTACACTCTTCTGTGGACTGACTGGTACAATTTTCTGCGGACTAACTGATGCAGACTTGTAAGGAGTAATTGGTACAGATATCTGCGGAATGACTGGTGCAGGCTTCTGAGGACTGACTGGTATCTTTTGCGGATTGATTGGCACTTTCTGTGGACTGACTGGTACAGTCTTCTGTGGAGTGACTGGCATGTGCATACCTACCAGCATTTTGTGAGGACTGGTGGACGAAGAGTGAGAGCTTCCAGCACCTGGGTGGTAAGTACTGGTAGCACCAGCAGCAGGGTGGTGTGGACTTGTAGCAATAGACTGTGGTGCAGATGCTACACGCACCGTGGTTGTAGCTGCCTCTACACTGCTGCTCTCGACGCTATCCAACACTGGTGCAGCTGACACACGCCTGGCTGGGCTGGAACCTGTGCTGGAAGCCTCCAACTCCGTCCTGGAGGGAGACTTGGCTGGTGACGAGAAGGAAGTGAAGCTCTGGACCTTCCTGGCTCGAGTTCCTGGCACCGCAGCACTCCTCGCCCAGGGTACCTCCTTCCTGGGAGTGGACGATGATGCTTGAGAAACATCATGGAGGCTGCAGACCGAAGTTGCCCCTGGAACCTCCCTTCCAGGGGTGCTGGTGGAGGAGGCGGAGGCATCTTCATGGAGGGAGGAGGAGGGGAGGGAGGTAAGAGGCGTGGAGGAGAGTGACGAAGATGAGGAGGGTGACGAGGAGGCCTGGGTGGGGGACGATAAATGGGGTGGTGACGATACTAAAGGTAATTCGTCCCCCCTCACATTCACTCGTCCTGACGCATCACGCTGAAACAACACAACAACATTCATTACTGATGTTGCACAATACCAACAAGTTGACACGACACGTGCAACACTTGGCTGATCCAAATATGACAAGAGAGACAGTAGGCAAGTGACAGACCTTGCATACCTCTGCTCCAGTGTATAAATATATCCAGGTGTTCCACTGTGTCTTATTCATCAAGAATTAGTGCACTCAGAAAACTGTCTTATGTCTTAATGACAAACCACTGGCACTCTTGCCACTGACAAACCACTTCCACTTACCATACACTGTGTAGTGGGGTGTAAAACGTGGTACTTGCCACCACTACACCCAGCAGGTAGTAATGCATTAGTACCACAACACCCAGAAGGCAGCACTGTACTAGCTACCACCACCAGCTCGTCTAGTACTGTACCTACACTAGTCACTCTCCTGCCTATCCTCATCTATCCTCTGGCTCACTTGTCAACATCCTAAGTAACGTGTGTTCGTGCCTGCCACACTAATATCGTGCATACCATCAGCCATCACGAACGCAGTCACCAGGTGACTCGAGGTAAACAAACTCGCCTCTAATAGCACGGTCACGGACCCTAAAGCCACTAACACAGCACGGTCACGGATACTAAAGCTACTACACAGCACGGTCACTAAAGCCACCAACACAGCAAGATCACGGACACTAAAGCCACTAACACAGCAAGGTCACGGACCATAAGACCTCTAACATAGTACGTTCACGGGCCATCGCGTGATGGTTAGGGTAAGACATGGTATAAAATAGAGACAACTGTGAAATAAGACATGATTGCAGAGGCCCGAAGAAAACATTCGTAGCAAAAATTAAATATCCTAACATGGTGTTCTGTGAGTGTACATGTGTACACCATGTTCTGTGAGTGTACATGTGTACACCATGTTATGTGAGTGTACATGTGTACACCATGTTCTGTGAGTGTACATGTGTACACCATGTTCTGTGAGTGTACATGTGTACACCATGTTCTGTGAGTGTACATGTGTACACCATGTTCTGTGAGTGTACATGTGTACACCATGTTCTGTGAGTGTACATGTGTACACCATGTTCTGTGAGTGTACATGTGTACACCATGTTCTGTGAGTGTACATGTGTACACCATTTTAAACCATCAGCTGAACATGTGTCAACATATGTCCAGGTGACAGTATGGGAGCACCTTGTAACACAGACGGAAATACACTGTTGTAACTGAAAGATACATTAATATACCAACTTGTATATCCAGTAGGAGGGAGAGAGAGAGAGAGAGAGAGAGAGAGAGAGAGAGAGAGAGAGAGAGAGAGAGAGAGAGAGAGAGAGAGAGAGAGAGAGAGAGCTGGAGCTGGTGACCCTGGAACAATACACTTCAAGGTCCCACATAGCTCCAGGTGTTCCACTAGGAAGGACCTTACCAACCACTGTTAAGGTCGAATTGTCAGTGTGACCAGACCACACCTGGCTACCCTCACAGTGCTGTCAGTGTGACCAGACCACACCTGGCTACCCTCACAGTGCTGTCAGTGTGACCAGACCACACCTGGCTACCCTCACAGTGCTGTCAGTGTGACCAGACCACACCTGGCTACCCTCACAGTGCTGTCAGTGTGACCAGACCACACCTGGCTACCCTCACAGTGCTGTCAGTGTGACCAGACCACACCTGGCTACCCTCACAGTGCTGTCAGTGTGACCAGACCACACCTGGCTACCCTCACAGTGCTGTCAGTGTGACCAGACCACACCTGGCTACCCTCACAGTGCTGTCAGTGTGACCAGACCACACCTGGCTACCCTCACAGTGCTGTCAGTGTGACCAGACCACACCTGACTACCCTTACAGTGTTGTCAGTGTGACCAGACCATACCTGGCTACCCTCACAATGTTGTGAGTGTTACCAGACCACACCTGACTACCCTCAGTGGTGTCAGTGTGACCCACCACACCTGACTACCCTCACAGTCAGATTTTAATCGCCATCTTATGGGATTCACATATCCTTAATAACAGTCGTATTGGTCTCTACATATTAAGACCATTTTAAGCCCCGTGTTGGAGAGGTGTGAGCTTTGCTCACACCTCTCCAACACAATTGTCTTCAAATATTTATTAAGTTATACCATGAATTAAGGAAAGATCCTGGACTTCACCTTACGAAAGCAAAGCAAATGTAGATTATAGGGGAAAAATAAACATGATATTAGGAGACAGGGGAACTGAAGTGCCCCTTAAAGAAGTAACTGGAAGCCTCACTTGCTATTAGCTCTCCAGGGCTCGTAATAATGTTGGTGGAATTAACAACATACTACACTGCTTTGTTTATGCGTTCCCGTCTACCACTACAATTCTACCTGTCGCTGGGATTTACGTGGCGCAGGGGATTACAGGAGATTACACCAGTTAATCCCCTGCATTATAAATATTTCCTGAGAAGGCATTACCCAGAGTACCTGCCTAGCATAGGCCAGTAGGCCCATGAGAGGGTGGGGTGAGAGGGAGGGAGAGCAGGTTGAGAGAAATGAAGGGAGAGTAAGTAAGTTTATTCAGATATACACAAATACAGTTACATAGATTATCATATATAGCAGCATATGTGTAGAAAACCCAGGATAACCCAAAACAGTCAGACAGAGTGGTTAGTGGGAGGGAGGGAGAGTAGGGTTAGTGAGAGGGAGGGAGAGTAGGGTTAGTGAGAGGGAGGGAGAGTAGGGTTAGTGGAGAGGGAGAGTAGGGTTAGTGGAAGGGAGGAGTAGGGTTAGTGGAAGGAGAGGGAGTGGAGGAGAGTAGGGTTAGTGGGAGGGAGAGTAGGGTTAGTGGGAGGAGAGAGAGGGTTAGTGGGAGGGAGGGAGAGTAGGGTTAGTGGGACGGAGAGAGTAGGGTTAGTGGGAGGGAGAGTAGGGTTAGTGGAAGGGAGAGTAGGGTTAGTGGAAGGGAGAGTAGGGTTAGTGGAAGGGAGAGTAGGGTTAGTGGGAGGGAGGGAGAGTAGGGTTAGTGGGAGGGAGGGAGAGTAGGGTTAGTGGGAGGGAGAGTAGGGTTAGTGGGAGGGAGAGTAGGGTTAGTGGGAGGGAGAGTAGGGTTAGTGGAAGGGAGAGTAGAGTTAGTGGGAGGGAAGGAGAGTAGGGTTAGTGGGATGGAGTGTAGGGTTAGAGGGAGGGAGAGTAGGGTTAGTGAGAGGGAGAGTAGGGTTAGTGAGAGGGAGAGTAGGGTTAGTGAGAGGGAGGGAGAGTAGGGTTAGTGAGAGGGAGGGAGAGTAGGGTTAGAGGGAGGGAGAGTAGGGTTAGTGGGAGGGAGGGAGAGTAGGGTTAGAGGGAGGGAGAGTAGGGTTAGTGGGAGGGAGGGAGAGTAGGGTTAGTGGGAGGGAGGGAGAGTAGGGTTAGTGAGAGGGAGGGAGAGTAGGGTTAGTGAGAGGGAGGGAGAGTAGGGTTAGTGAGAGGGAGGGAGAGTAGGGTTAGTGAGAGGGAGGGAGAGAGGATGTACCACAGTATTGATTCCTCTAGGTGAAGGAGAGTCAAGGTCGATTCCTTCACCTTTTCCCTTCCTTCCCTCCATCCGTGATATAGGGACAGTGGTACGTGATATAGGGACAGTGGTACGTGATATAGGGACAGTGGTACGTGATATAGGGACAGTGGCACGTGATATAGGGACAGTGGTACGTGATATGGGTACGTAATATCTGTTAAGGTAGACTATGCCTGGCGAGAACGTGTGTAATCATTGTATCAGTTGTAAAACAATGCCATCAGGTACATGAATAAGACACGTGAAACGCATGAGTATATTGTGGAGATGTTTCGCTGGCTTCGTAGACTTGAGTCGAATCCAGAGGTTTGCTTGTATGTTGAAGAAAAGAGTAGTGGAGAGGTGGATATATGGTGGTGAGTCCTTCCATAACCTCAGTCAGGGACTGACCACCTCACATTTACTTCCACATTGCTTAAATAATACAAATAATATATTTCCTTTCTGTAGTATATAAGTAATGTAGTTTACATGTAATTAAATACTGTTAGGGACAAAAAAAAAAAAGCCACTGGCATGCAGTACATTTCTGGCAGACTAATCATCCGCTGACTCCACCTCTGGTGTACTGAAGAAGCCTGCTGAGCAAGCGAAACGTTTGATAATAGCTACCCAAGCACTGTGCATGTGTGTTACTTATCTCTGTGTGATAGTTGATGATTTCTCTAAGATTGATGGACTGACTACATCTTCATTTCACTACTACACCTTCTGCCTCTGTATTTGACTGAAGAAGCCTACTGTGTGGGTGAAACGTTTCATCAATAAAGATACCCAACTGTTGTACATGTGTCTTAATCATCAACTTGTCGGTATTTTATACTATTTTCAATATATGATAGTGTTGATAGTCACCATGATAGGTGACTGTAAACAACGCCTCTGGTGGTGGATAGTGTCTCTCTGATGACTACTTTAGCATCTTTCAAGTTGACAAGGTGCTTGTGCAAGTCTCGGTACATAGCACAGGGGTTTTATTTCTACATGATATACCATACAGGCAAAAGTTGATGAGTATACCATCGTAAACCATTTATACCTGGAGTTTACCTGGAGAGAGTCGAGTATGATACATGTTTAACACAGCAACACCATTTATCAGTCCAGGTTTTGTTTAGTCTCTCTTACATGATAATAAGTGTTCCCCTAGGCGTTGTCACACTCCTCCAGAAGTCCCTTCGTGTTGCCCTCACGGGACGCTACAGACGCCAGCAGTTACTTTGTGATACTGTACAAGCTTAGTGTACGTAGTAACATTCTCTTGGAGGTAAACACCGAAACATCCTATATCATGACACATCGTCCTGGTGTCATGGTGTGACAGTAAATGTAACAGGTCATCTTAATTAAAGATTTCTGTACACCTTGATTATTATAATCAAAAGAAGCGCTAAACCACAAGGGTCATACAGCTGCACACCTTGAAATCCAATTTTGTGTCAATTTAGCAAAGTAACATACATGGAAGTGTTGTAAACTTGATTTAAGATGCCGTGCAGGCGAGACTGTTCTAAATGAACTTTCCAGTTGCTGCTTGTCTCTCTTGTATCAACTAATATACTGTTTTCCGGCATATAAGGCGCACGAGCATATACGACATTACTAAGTAGTTGTAACGTAACGTTAGTAAACTGCTAAAGTGTAAAACAAAGCCTACCCTTGACCCTGAGCATATAAGGCGCAGGATGATTTTCAAAGACTTTTTGCGGGGGGGGGGGGAAACGTGTCTTATATGCCGGAAAATGCCGTATACACGTCAGGAAAAGAACAGTATCCATCACGTTCACTTACCATGACGTTAATTTTATTATTATTATAATCAAAAGAAGCGCTAAACCACAAGGTTAATTTTATTAAGAAGGGGCTTTATCGTGTGTAAAAAAGAAAAGAAGGAAAAATACTGGCATGTAAGTTTTTTTTTTTCATTTTACACAAAGGTGTTTACAGGAGGCGAGTGTTACAAAGTAGTGAAGGGACGAGAACCAAGATGTTGTCTAGGTAACACAGCAGTGTTACTCCACTAGTGATGCCAGTCATCCTCTCCTCGTACAGGTGCTCCACACACAGGTTAGTCAGGACCACACTAAGTGGTGAACCCACGGTCATGCCAAAGGTTTGCTGCCACACACTTGACCATTTTTCATGTTGAAATAGTGTATTTTTTGTATTTATTTCCTGGATTTTTGTCCTACATATTTTCACTTAGATTCCCTTATCGTAAGTATTCCTCTTTGCTTTTATTATTATTATTATTATTATTATTATTATTATTAAAAAGGGTAAACCCGCGTGCATCATACAGGGCTGCCTGACTTTTTACATTTTCCTTCCTACGTGCCTATGCAAAAATTTTGGGTCTGGTTCAACTTTTTCTGTCGAACCATTTTCAAATTGCCTCTCATCTTCCCCCAGCACTCATGCACAGTCGCTCCTTGCATCTACGTGTGCTTCCCTTTCTCTTTTATATTTCTTCTACATTATTTTCCACCTCTTATTCCCTTGTGTGTGTGTGTGTGTGTGTGTGTGTGTGTGTGTGACGTGTAAGCATGGCATGTGTGTAGTCGTGTAAGCATGGTGCGTGCGTGTGTATTCATGTTAGCATGGTATGTGTGTGCTTGTGTACACATTCAGGCAATGAACCGTCAGTGCAAGTGCTTGAGTGGGACGTCTATCAATAGGTCATAACCCCTTGACCCAAACACCACTACAGTCTTGGTCACTACCACACTACCCTCACCCACCACAACATAGATTTTGCTCTCACCATGTAAATCAGAACAATGTAGCCACACATTGCTAGTGTGCCCCACAATATAACTCATATAAAATAATATAGCAGCACACTGCTGTTCTCATAATGTAACTATCATATAATGTACCCACACATCACTGGTGTTCCTATCATGTGTAGTAGTGTACCTACACATCACTGGTGCTCCTATCATGTGCAGTAGTGTACCTACACATCACTGGTGCTCCTATCATGTGCAGTAGTGTACCTACACATCACTGGTGCTCCTATCATGTGCAGTAGTGTACCCACACATCACTGGCGCTCCTATCATGTGTAGTAGTGTACCCACACATCACTGGTGCTCCTATCATGTGCAGTAGTGTACCCACACATCACTGGTGCTCCTATCATGTGTAGTAGTGTACCCACACATCACTGGCGCTCCTATCATGTGCAGTAGTGTACCCACACATCACTGGTGCTCCTATCATGTGTAGTGTACCACACATCACTGGTGCTCCTATCATGTGTAGTGTGTACCTACACATCACTGGTGCTCCTATCATGTGTAGTAGTGTACCCACACATCACTGGTGCTCCTATCATGTGTAGTAGTGTACCCACACATCACTGGTGCTCCTATCATGTGTAGTAGTGTACCCACACATCACTGGCGCTCCTATCATGTGTAGTAGTGTACCCACACATCACTGGCGCTCCTATCATGTGCAGTAGTGTACCCACATCACTGGTGCTCCTATCATGTGTAGTAGTGTACCCACACATCACTGGTGCTCCTATCATGTGTAGTAGTGTACCCACACATCACTGGTGCTCCTATCATGTGCAGTAGTGTACCCACACATCACTGGCGCTCCTATCATGTGTAGTAGTGTACCCACACATCACTGGCGCTCCTATCATGTGCAGTAGTGTACCCACACATCACTGGTGCTCCTATCATGTGCAGTAGTGTACCCACACATCACTGGCGCTCCTATCATGTGCAGTAGTGTACCCACACATCACTGGCGCTCCTATCATGTGCAGTAGTGTACCCACACATCACTGGTGCTCCTATCATGTGCATTAGTGTACCCACACATCACTGGCGCTCCTATCATGTGCAGTAGTGTACCCACACATCACTGGCGCTCCTATCATGTGCAGTAGTGTACCCACACATCACTGGCGTTCCTATCATGTATAGTGTACCCACACATCACTGGCGCTCCTATCATGTGTAATAGTGTACCCACACATCACTGGTGCTCCTATCATGTGCAGTAGTGTACCCACACATCACTGGTGCTCCTATCATGTGTAGTAGTGTACCCACACATCACTGGTGCTCCTATCATGTGCAGTAGTGTACCCACACATCACTGGTGCTCCTATCATGTGCAGTAGTGTACCCACACATCACTGGTGCTCCTATCATGTGTAGTAGTGTACCCACACATCACTGGTGCTCCTATCATGTGCAGTAGTGTACCCACACATCACTGGTGCTCCTATCATGTGCAGTAGTGTACCCACATATCACTGGTGCTATCATGTGCAGTAGTGTACCCACATATCACTGGTGCTATCATGTGCAGTAGTGTACCCACACATCACTGGTGCTATCATGTGCAGTAGTGTACCCACACATCACTGGTGCTATCATGTGCAGTAGTGTACCCACACATCACTGGTGCTATCATGTGCAGTAGTGTACCCACACATTACTGGTGCTATCATGTGCAGTAGTGTACCCACACATTACTGGTGTTCCCACCATATAACTATAACTATATTGTACAATAGTGTAGCCACACACTGCGGGTGTTCCCATGTAACTATCACGTACAATTGTGTAGCCAGACGCTGCTGGTGTTCCCACCATATAACTATCATGTACAATAGTGTAGCCACACACTGCGGGTGTTCCCACTAAAGTTTTAAAAACATTCCAGCCAGCCGTTGAGCTCATCCTTTAAAGACTTTACAACTTAAGGCCCTTTAAAGGGTGAAAGGTTCTTGATCCAAGGAATTTCAGTCTGCCCTTTCCTTGGATCAAGCCTGATTTCTTCCCACACCCCAGGAGCTCTCCACGCTTCAACGCAATATAAACAATGTGTTCGGATCCTCTTCGGCTCCGATGAGTCCAGAACAAATGGAAACTTAGCACTGTGATGCCCAGGTAAATCTTCCTTGTCTCGGATAAAGCACGTAAGGAGCGTTGTGATAATATTGGTGGGTGTGGTTGTGGGCGTGAGAGCCAGTTTTATTGGTCAGGTGTAGGAGTCGAGGTCACTCGCCTGAGGTGAAGCTCAAGGTCTCGGACAAATTGTGACGTCATGTAAACATTGCAGTCTCTGCCCACTTTCGCATCAGATAAATAAATATATTAATTATTATTATAATCAAAAAGAAGAGCTAAACCAAATAAATTAATAAAATTATTTGCAATAAATACAATAACTTTTGAGTATAATTTATTTCAAAGCATTATTATTATTATTCATGGAAAGCGCTAAGTCTCACTCTATCTGAGAGAGAGAGAGAGAGAGAGAGAGAGAGAGAGAGAGAGAGAGAGAGAGAGAGAGAGAGAGAGAGAGAGAGAGAGAATCTTTCGGTAAAGAGCATATTATTTAATATTATTATTATTATTATAATCAAATAGAAGCGCTAAACCACAGGGGTATATTATTTAATAATTGGCTCTCAGAAGGACCAGTAAGGGACTAGATCAATAAGACACATGTGTAACACTTGGGTATCTTGATTCTGGAGACGGTCCGCCAGTCAATGGATTTTATCAGTCCAATACAGAGAATAAGACTGGAAGACATGTAGTAGTAATGTGAAGTAATCAGTCCCTCAGCCTTGATTAATCTGGGGACTGATGAATCCACCGCCTCCAGTATTATTCTCTATATTAAGCCATTGGTGGGCGAAACGTCTCCACAAGAAACACACCAAGTGTTATACACTGGTCTTATTCATCTTACTAATTTTAATATTAATAAATAATACCTTGGAACTGCATCACACAATTTCGATTCATAAGTTAAACTTGTTAAGTAAAAAAAAAAGTGCAACTAATGTGACATTTTATTGTGGCAACGTTTCGCTCTCCAGGAGCTTTGTCAAGCCGTAACGGTTTCACAAAGCTCCTGGTGAGCGAAACGTTGCCACAAAATGTCACATTAGTTGCACTGTGTCCTTTCCCCTAACATATTGTCGGTAATTCTACCAACATTATTACAAGAGTTAAACTTGCCTAGCAAGGGCTGGTTCACCTACTGCAGTGCTCCTGTATTCTAGTGTTGTTGTGACGCATAACAGCGTCACAACAACAGCGTGTTGAGTGCCAAGACAATGTTTACAAGTATCACTTGCAAACAAAAGGTCAGAAAGTACAACTTTTTTTTTTACATTATTATTATTATTATTATAATCAAATAGAAGCGCTAAACCACAGGTTTTTTTTTTTTTTTTTTTTTTTTTTTTTTTTACAAAACCTGGAGGTTTTCCTCTTGAAGAAACCAAGTAAACTAAATGGATTATTATTAGTAGTATTATATTTATTGTTATTGGCGTTATTGTTATTGGTATTATTGTTATTGGTGCAATTATTATTATTATTATTATTTGTTTACTACTAGGTGGAATGCGATATGTACACTCTGTTTCAAATTTGTGGAAAAACACCGAAGTCACTGGAATTCCTCCTGAGGTGATTATTATTATGAAATAAAAGAAGCCTAAACCACAGGGGTTCTGAGAGGTAAATAACTCTGAACCTGAAACCTGGGGTCAGAAGGGTAAAAACCTAAGGACCGGGTGCCCACAGGTACCTAGGGATGCCCACAGGTACTAAAGAGGTGCCCACAGGAAACCAGGGGTACCCACAGGTACCCAGAGGTGCCCACAGGTACCCAGAGATGCCCACAGGTACCCAAAGGTGCCCACAGGTACCCACAGGTACCCAGAGGTGCCCACAAACTAACAAACCACAAAACTAACCTTTTTTAGAACTTTTAATCTTCCCATCTTACGTTCTTTGACAGTGGAAATTGCAGGAGTGTCTTGATCAAGCTTGTGGTACCTCATTGTCACACCTTGATGCCAACTGACTCCTTGATACCCAACATCCGGGCCTTGGCAAGCCAGGTAGTGACGTCAAGGTAGTGGGAGGAGCTACAACACGGTCTAAGTGACGTCACGAGCCACAACTATACTATGACATCATAAAACAAGAATGGAACAAGCCTGGTGACTTCATATGGGAAGTAGAACGCCTGTTGAAGGCTCCAGGGTCATAGTTCCTCCCTCCCTCCCTTGTTGGTTAATGGTATGGTCAGTCAGGCTGTCAGTGCTGGCTTGCATGTAAAATAACAAGTACCACAGCCTGGCTGATCAGGAGTTTTAAGAGGAAGCTTAGAGTTTCCCCTTGAAAACAGCCAAGGGTTTGTTGGCAATTACCCTTATATATGAGAGATGCTGAAGAGTCTTGGTCCCTTTACACTTGTTGACTAACCTCAGTGCACTTGTTGTACCTCTGCTTTATATTTCTCTCTCTCTGTACTCACTGCCAACCCCTCCTACTTTACACTATTTCAGTGTACTCACTGCCAACCCCTACTTTACACTTGAGGTATTTTTCCACTGCCTCCTGAAGTACAAACTCTGGTAAGACAGTGTTTCCAGTAAGACAGTGTTTCCAGTAAGACAGTGTTTCCAGTAAACAGACTTACAACCAGCGCCACTCCAGTATTTTCCCAGAATAAAATATAAATCCTTCGCTCCTGCACTCCAGGGAGAACACCTTGATGGATGTGTTACATGTCCAAGCTAAGGTCATGACGTCAAGAAACAAAGTTAAGGTCATGACGTCAAGAAACAAAGTTAAGGTCATGACGTCAAGAAACAAAGTTAAGGTCATGACGTCAAGAAACAAGGTAGTTAAGGTCATGACGTCAAGAAACAAGGTAGAGTTAAGGTCATGACGTCAAGAAACAAGGTAGAGTTAAGGTCATGACGTCAAGAAACAAGGTAGTTAAGGTCATGACGTCAAGAAACAAGGTAGAGTTAAGGTCATGACGTCAAGAAACAAGGTACAGTTAAGGTCATGACGTCAAGAAACAGAGTTAAGGTCATGATGTCAGGAAAAAAGGTAAAGTCATGACGTCAACAAGACAATTAGTTTGTGCGAGCATGCCGATTAAGGCGCATGATGAGATCCTGCGTGCGCACCATGACGTTAAGGCGCATGCTGGGAAGATCCTGCGTGCGCACCATGACGTTAATTAAGGCGCATGCTGGGAAGATCCTGCGTGCACACCATGACGTTAATTAAGGCGCATGCTGGGAAGATCCTGCGTGCACACCATGACGTTAAGGCGCATGCTGGGAAGATCTCTGTGCACACATGACGTTAATTAAGGCGCATGCTGGGAAGATCCTGCGTGTGCACCATGACGTTAATTAAGACGCATGCTGGGAAGATCCTGCGCACAACCATGACGTTAAGACGCATGCTGGGAAGATCCTGCGTGCCACCATGACGTTAATTAAGGCGCATGCTGGGAAGATCCTGCGTGCACCATGACGTTAATTAAGGCGCATGCTGGGAAGATCCTGCGTGCCACCATGACGTTAATTAAGGCGCATGCTGGGAAGATCCTGCGTGCACACCATGACGTTAAGGCGCATGCTGGGAAGATCCTGCGTGCACCATGACGTTAATTAAGGCGCATGCTGGAAGATCCTGCGTGTGCACCATGACGTTAATTAAGACGCATGCTGGGAAGATCCTGCGTGGCACCATGACGTTAAGGCGCATGCTGGAAGATCCTGCGTGCACCATGACGATTAAGCGCATGCTGGGAAGATCCTGCGTGCCACCATGACGTTAATTAAGGCGCATGCTGGGAAGATCCTGCGTGCACCATGACGTTAATTAAGACGCATGCTGGGAAGATCCTGCGTGCACACCATGACGTTAATTAAGACGCATGCTGGGAAGATCCTGCGTGTGCACCATGACGTTAATTAAGGCGCATGCTGGGAAGATCCTGCGTGCACACCATGACGTTAATTAAGACGCATGCTGGGAAGATCCTGCGTGTGCACCATGACGTTAATTAAGACGCATGCTGGGAAGATCCTGCGTGTGCACCATGACGTTAATTAAGACGCATGCTGGGAAGATCCTGCGTGTGCACCATGACGTTAATTAAGGCGCATGCTGGGAAGATCCTGCGTGCACCATGACATTAATTAAGGCGCATGCTGGGAAGATCCTGCGTGGCACCATGACGTTAATTAAGACGCATGCTGGGAAGATCCTGCGTGCACACATGACGTTAATTAAGCGCATGCTGGGAAGATCCTGCGTGTGCAACCATGACGTTAATTAAGACGCATGCTGGGAAGATCCTGCGTGTGCACATGACATTAATTAAGACGCATGCTGGGAAGATCCTGCGTGTGCACCATGACGTTAATTAAGGCGCATGCTGGGAAGATCCTGCGTGTGCACCATGACGTTAATTAAGACGCATGCTGGGAAGATCCTGCGTGCACACCATGACGTTAATTAAGGCGCATGCTGGGAAGATCCTGCGTGCACACCATGACGTTAATTAAGACGCATGCTGGGAAGATCCTGCGTGCACCATGACGTTAATTAAGACGCATGCTGGGAAGATCCTGCGTGTGCACCATGACGTTAATTAAGCGCATGCTGGGAAGATCCTGCGTGTGCACCATGACGTTAATTAAGACGCATGCTGGGAAGATCCTGCGTGCGCACCATGACGTTAATTAAGACGCATGCTGGGAAGATCCTGCGTGTGCACCATGACGTTAATTAAGGCGCATGCTGGGAAGATCCTGCGTGTGCACCATGACGTTAATTAAGACGCATGCTGGGAAGATCCTGCGTGTGCACCATGACGTTAATTAAGACGCATGCTGGGAAGATCCTGCGTGCGCACCATGACGTTAATTAAGACGCATGCTGGGAAGATCCTGCGTGCCACCATGACGTTAATTAAGCGCATGCTGGGAAGATCCTGCGTGCGCACTATGACGTTAATTATGACGCATGCTGGGAAGATCCTGCGTGGCACATGACGTTAATTAAGACGCATGCTGGGAAGATCCTGGTGCACCATGACGTTAATTAAGGCGCATGCTGGGAAGATCCTGCGTGCACCATGACGTTAATTAAGACGCATGCTGGGAAGATCCTGCGTGTGCACCATGACGTTAATTAAGACGCATGCTGGGAAGATCCTGCGTGCACACCATGACGTTAATTAAGACGCATGCTGGGAAGATCCTGCGTGTGCACCATGACGTTAATTAAGACGCATGCTGGGAAGATCCTGCGTGCACCATGACGTTAATTAAGGCATGCTGGGAAGATCCTGCGTGCACACCATGACGTTAATTAAGCGCATGCTGGGAAGATCCTGCGTGCACCATGACGTTAATTAAGCGCATGCTGGGAAGATCCTGCGTGCACCATGACGTTAATTAAGGCGCATGCTGGGAAGATCCTGCGTGCACCATGACGTTAATTAAGACGCATGCTGGGAAGATCCTGCGTGCACCATGACGTTAATTAAGACGCATGCTGGGAAGATCCTGCGTGCCACTCATGACGTTAATTAAGACGCATGCTGGGAAGATCCTGCGTGTGCACCATGACGTTAATTAAGCGCATGCTGGGAAGATCCTGCGTGCGCACCATGACGTTAATTAAGACGCATGCTGGGAAGATCCTGCGTGGCACCATGACGTTAATTAAGACGCATGCTGGGAAGATCCTGCGTGCACACCATGACGTTAATTAGACGCATGCTGGGAAGATCCTGCGTGCCACCATGACGTTAATTAAGGCGCATGCTGGGAAGATCCTGCGTGCGCACCATGACGTTAAGACGCATGCTGGGAAGATCCTGCGTGTGCACCATGACGTTAAGACGCATGCTGGAAGATCCTGCGTGTGCACCATGACGTTAATTAAGGCGCATGCTGGAAGATCTGCGTGTGCACCATGACGTTAATTAAGACGCATGCTGGGAAGATCCTGCGTGCACCATGACGTTAATTAAGACGCATGCTGGGAAGATCCTGCGGCACCATGACGTTAATTAAGCGCATGCTGGGAAGATCCTGCGTGCGCACCATGACGTTAATTAAGACGCATGCTGGGAAGATCCTGCGTGCACCATGACGTTAATTAAGACGCATGCTGGGAAGATCCTCCGTGCACACATGACGTTAATTAAGACGCATGCTGGGAAGATCCTGCGTGTGCACCATGACATTAATTAAGACGCATGCTGGGAAGATCCTGCGTGCGCACCATGACGTTAATTAAGGCGCATGCTGGGAAGATCCTGCGTGCGCACCATGACGTTAATTAAGGCGCATGCTGGGAAGATCCTGCGTGCACACCATGACGTTAATTAAGACGCATGCTGGGAAGATCCTGCGTGCACACCATGACGTTAATTAAGACGCATGCTGGGAAGATCCTGCGTGCACACCATGACGTTAATTAAGGCGCATGCTGGGAAGATCCTGCGTGCGCACCATGACGTTAATTAAGGCGCATGCTGGGAAGATCCTGCGTGCGCACCATGACGTTAAGGCGCATGGTGGGAAGATCCTGCGTGCACACCATGACGTTAAGGCGCATGGTGGGAAGATCCTGCGTGCGCACCATGACGTTAATTAAGGCGCATGCTGGGAAGATCCTGCGTGCACACCATGACGTTAAGGCGCATGGTGGGAAGATCCTGCGTGCACACCATGACGTTAAGGCGCATGGTGGGAAGATCCTGCGTGCGCACCATGACGTTAAGGCGCATGGTGGGAAGATCCTGCGTGCACACCATGACGTTAAGGCGCATGGTGGGAAGATCCTGCGTGCGCACCATGACGTTAAGGCGCATGGTGGGAAGATCCTGCGTGCGCACCATGACGTTAAGGCTTGCCCGTTAACGTCCAAATCCTACACAAATGCCCATCATGTTACCTGTTATCCAGCCTATCAGACCAGCCTTTCGCTATATGTTGCTGGTGACCCACACATCCATCACAGCCTGTTTGATCCAACCAGGTAGTGAACCAGTTTCCTCTTGGACTCCTCTACACTTGTTCCAACAATTAAATTTCTAATGACAGTAGTAGGTTGACAAATGCTACTAATACATAATACTAGAGTCAAATTCAGTGCTAAACCCGAAAGGGTGAGTAGGTTGATTGGTGTTTTGGACCACGTTGACACTGCTCTCTCTCATTGTGTGTGTGTGTGTGTGTATAGTTACTAGTTGTCAAAGGCACTTGTTGACAGACTTGTCCTATATATATATATGTGTGCACCGTCGTGGTGAAACATGTCACAGCGTGACGTCACCACAGTCGTGGTGCACCAGGTCACAGTGTGCACAGTCGTGCTGCACAAGGTCACAGTGTGACTGTGCAAGCACTGCCTTCAGTTCTATTTCTGAGACGAGGCTACATACTGCCAGAAACAAGTGTGTACAAGCGAATACCAGTTGTGTGTGTGTACGTGTGTGTACGTGTGTGTGTGTGTGTACGTGTGTGTGTGTGTGTGTACCAGCAGCAGTCACTGTACTTTAAATACATCACGGTAACTATGTGAACAATTCGTGAATTCTGTAACTGTATTATACTTATAACACTTCGTTATTACTGTAAGTGATTGTATTATACTTATTACTGTACATGATTGTATTATTCTTTTACACTATTACTACTAAAACTTGACTCGCTAATAAAGTTGAAGTCCAGTCCTTGTACCCATTATATGTCTAATAGGCTCTGGTGGTCTGGTGGCTAAAGCTCTCGCTTCACACGGCGAGGGCTTGGGTTCGATTCCCAGCCAGGGCAGAAACATTGGGCGTGTTTCTTTACACCTGTTGTCTATGTTCCCCATCAGTAAAATGGGTACCTGGGTGTTAGTCGACTGGTGTGAGTCGCATCCTGGGACACTGACCTAATTTGCGGGAAATGCTCAGCATAACAAGGGACTTTCTATATAGTAGTATGTCAGTGATGTCAGCTAGGCCTGTATACCATGTACATGTACTTGTAGTAAATAAAGATATTATTATTATTATTGTGACTACTGCCCACAGGAGGGGTAGTGAATGACATGCCCACAGGAGGGGTAGTGAATGACATGCCCACAGGAGGGGTAGTGAATGACATGCCCACAGGAGGGGTAGTGAATGACATGCCCACAGGAGGGGTAGTGAATGACATGCCCACAGGAGGGGTAGTGAATGACATGCCCACAGGAGGGGTAGTGAATGACATGCCCACAGGAGGGGTAGTGAATGACATGCCCACAGGAGGGGTAGTGAATGACACATGACAACAGGAAGGGGTTGAGCCATTATTCCTTGGATGAAGAGCCCTTCACCTACATCAAAGTACCACTTAGAAGGAACCAGTGTCCACTGCAGTATGTGATACACAACATGGATCACCACTGCAGTATGTGATACACAACATGGATCACCACAGCAGTATGTGATACACAACATGGATCACCACAGCAGTATGTGATACACAACATGGATCACCACAGCAGTATGTGATACACAACATGGATCACCACAGCAGTATGTGATACACAACATGGATCACCACAGCAGTATGTGATACACAACATGGATCATCACAGCAGTATGTGATACACAACATGGATCACCACAGCAGTATGTGATACACAACATGGATCATCACAGCAGTATGTGATACACAACATGGATCACCACAGCAGTATGTGATACACAACATGGATCATCACAGCAGTATGTGATACACAACATGGATCATCACAGTAGTATGTGATACACAACATGGATCACCACAGCAGTATGTGATACACAACATGGATCACCACAGCAGTATGTGATACACAACATGGATCATCACAGCAGTATGTGATACACAACATGGATCACCACAGCAGTATGTGATACACAACATGGATCATCACAGCAGTATGTGATACACAACATGGATCATCACAGCAGTATGTGATACACAACATGGATCACCACAGCAGTATGTGATACACAACATGGATCACCACAGCAGTATGTGATACACAACATGGATCACCACAGCAGTATGTGATACACAACATGGATCATCACAGCAGTATGTGATACACAACATGGATCATCACAGCAGTATGTGATACACAACATGGATCATCACAGCAGTATGTGATACACAACATGGATCATCACAGCAGTATGTGATACACAACATGGATCACCACAGCAGTATGTGATACACAACATGGATCACCACAGCAGTATGTGATACACAACATGGATCATCACAGCAGTATGTGATACACAACATGGATCACCACAGCAGTATGTGATACACAACATGGATCACTCACAGCAGTATGGATACACACGGATCACACAGCAGTATGTGATACACAACATGGATCACCACAGCAGTATGTGATACACAACATGGATCACCACAGCAGTATGTGATACACAACATGGATCATCACAGCAGTATGTGATACACAACATGGATCATCACAGCAGTATGTGATACACAACATGGATCAATACAGCAGTATGTGATACACAACATGGATCACCACAGCAGTATGTGATACACAACATGGATCACCACAGCAGTGATACACAACATGGATCACCACAGCAGTATGTGATACACAACATGGATCACCACAGCAGTATGTGATACACAACATGGATCACCACAGCAGTATGTGATACACAACATGGATCACCACAGCAGTATGTGATACACAACATGGATCATCACAGCAGTATGTGATACACAACATGGATCATCACAGCAGTATGTGATACACAACATGGATCACCACAGCAGTATGTGATACACAACATGGATCACCACAGCAGTATGTGATACACAACATGGATCACCACAGCAGTATGTGATACACAACATGGATCACCACAGCAGTATGTGATACACAGCATGGATCATCACAGCAGTATGTGATACACAGCATGGATCACCACAGCAGTATGTGATACACAACATGGATCATCACATATAAAATAATGGTTATAACTAGTCAAGGACTGGCCAACATATAATAGATAAATTAGGTTAATAAAACTCTGGATGACACAGTTAAAATAATATAACTTTGTTCTCTTCAAATAACTTTACCTCGCCGTTGAATTATCAAATCAAATGACAAAAGCCTAGCAGCGATTAACATCTCTTAAAAAAATTAAATGTCACAGAATCCTAAGTTTTAAATATCAAAATGGTATACAATAACGACAGGTAAGACACATAGGCAACATTGTTTCAGACTATGGAACAGAACTCTTCTCCAGGCTGAGGGACTGACCACCTCAGTTCTACGTCTGCAAGGCTGATGACTGATACATCGTCTTCACATCTCTACTGCTCCTGCCTACTTTCTGTACTCGACTGAAGAAGCCTACTGTGTAGGAGAAACGTTTCGGAATAAAGTTGATTAACTGTTGCCTATGTGTCTTACCCACCATCCTAAGTTTTCCTGGGTGTGAGGATTACATACAAATGTTCAATGAAAATCTAATGTTCAATGTTCAAAATGATTTTGTTTAAAAAAGACTCATAACATGATTTGTTCAAAGTAAGACATTGCTACACTATCCTACGACTGATTTCAATGTCAAAAAAAAAAAGAACAAAATTCAGTTAATTTTAGTCTATTATAGTGTGGTTCAGTTCGACCACTCCAAATGCATGGATACATTAAGGGAAGGCATCTGAATTTTTAAATGTTGTATTATTGTTTCATCAATATTGTGGCAGACCACAATATGTAATGCTCGTAGGTGAGGCAGAACAGTGGGGATGTTTATGAGGGCTCTGCCAGTGACCCCCGGCATGTCATCAAAGTAAAGTTCTTGAAGAAGAGGACAACCAGCCATCACCTCGGCTACGCCTGCGTCAGTTACTTCCTCACAGGAAGAAAGGTAAAGGGTGATCAACTTAGGGCAGTTTCTTGCCAGGGCACTCAACACATGGTCATCCAAACAAACGCATTTATCTACATTGAGGTGAGCTAATTGTGGTAAACGATCCGTCATGAAGAGAGCTGTCAATGCAGCGGAGGTTACTCTCTCAATATCTGACAGCTTCAGCAAGGTTAGTCTCTTCAGAGAATACAACCCGCTCAGTCCATCATCACTCATTTCCCCACTACGTAAGATCGTCAGCTTCTCAAGCAACATACATGCACTAAGTGACTTGTATGAGGTGTCGGTTAAATTTACACCGTCTATGAGTAACTCCTTCAGACAATGACGGAGTTCCTTCGTTAGACAAATTACCGAAGAGTCGTGTAACTCAGTATTACCAATAACACGGAGGTATTCCAGGTGTTTACAATGAGTAGCAATACTTTTCAATCCTGCATCACTTAGTGATGAACAAAAGGACATGTCTAAATATCGCAGCTGAGTGAAACCAGAGATAAGATGAAAACTTGTTGATGTCAACCTTGAGCAACCTTCTATATTCAAATGCTGCATGTTGGGACAGTTTGTCTGAATAGATTTAAGAACACGATATGTTAAACCATTACAATATGTTACCTTGAGTTTCTTGAGCATTTTACAAGCTGCAACCTGAAACAGGAAGCTTCTACCCTTTTTAAGATAGTTTACCTCGAGTGAGAGCAACAGAGGTGATGCTCTCACTACTCTCTTCTCTCTCTCCGTGTCTTCCCTCCAATAAAAATTCAATACAAGATGTTTCCACAGTGTGGGAGTTGTGGCCAAGTCTCGCCAAGCAGCACACACTGGGGCCACACTCACACACAACTCTTTCACACAAAGGAATGAAAACATGTGTACCAAAACTTCATTTGGAAGACAATTTATACAAGTCTTCCCTTGAAGACTATTGGTAGCTCTGGCCTCTGAATCAAAAGCTTTCCCTGAACACACCTCACCGCCAGTCACAAGAGCTTCAGCCATGCTTGTTGCACTTGTTAATTAGTCGCATGCAATTTTACAATCCACAGATGTTATAACGTCGCTGGAGGACGTTTGCTGAGGTGAAGAGTAGTGTGAGGATTCAGCGAAGGCAATAGATAGGGCTTCAAGCAAGACTACACTAGAGGGTGTGATGGTTCACTCCAGGCAATAGGTAGGGCTTCAAGCAAGACTTTACACTAGAGGGTGTGATGGTTCACCCCAGGCAATAGGTAGGGCTTCAAGCAAGCTTTACACTTGAGGGTGTGATGGTTCACCCCAGGCAATAGGTAGGGCCAAGCAATGACTTTACACTAGAGGTTGATGGTTTCCCATGAACTATGGTAGGGCTTCAAGCAAGACTCCCACACAGAGGATGTGTGATGGTTCACTCCAGGCAATCAGGTAGCTCGCAAGCTTTACACTTGAGGGTGTGATGGTTCACCCCAGGCAATAGGTAGGGCTTCAAGCAAGACTACACTAGAGGGTGTGATGGTTCACTCCAGGCAATAGGTAGGGCTTCAAGCAAGCTTTACACTTGAGGGTGTGATGGTTCACCCCAGGCAATAGGTAGGGCTTCAAGCAAGACTTTACACTAGAGGGTGTGATGGTTCACCCCAGGCAATAGGTAGGGTTGCAAGCAAGGCTTTACTAGTACCAAGGTTGGCTGTACTAGTATTATGGTTGTGATGGTTCAGCACAGGCAGTAGGTAAGGTTGCAAGCACGGTTGTACATTATGGGTGTGATGGTTCAGCACAGGCAGTAGGTAAGGTTGCAAGCACGGTTGTACATTATGGTTGTGATGGTTCAGCACAGGCAGTAGGTAAGGTTGCAAGCACGGTTGTACATTATGGGTGTGACGGTTCAGCACAGGCAGTAGGTAAGGTTGCAAGCACGGTTGTACATTATGGTTGTGATGGTTCAGCACAGGCAGTAGGTAAGGTTGCAAGCACGGTTGTACATTATGGTTGTGATGGTTCAGCACAGGCAGTAGGTAAGGTTGCAAGCACGGTTGTACACTAACATCCATCACAATTCCTTCCTTGTCTTGTGTGACCTTCAAAAATAAATAAAAGCAACAATAAACAAGATAAGCTAAGATATTAAAGTTAAATAAATTTAATGCAAAAACAATAAAGACATGAAAACCGTGAAGGAAAGGTGGGCGTCCTCCCAAGTGTAAACAAAAAGGTAAACACAAGAAAAAAGGAACACTACAGCAGGCCTACTGGCCCATACTAGGCAAGTCCTTCTCAAATCCAAACCCAGTAACAAAAATATTTACCAAAACCATTTTAAATGCTATCCAAGGAGTAAGCTTTGATAACCCTCCTCTCAAAGATAAACAATAAGGGGAATAGGAGAAGGAATACAGTTTAGAAGTACAGAAGACAAATGGCTGTACAGTGTGTTAGTTACCATTGTGTGTGTGTGTGTGTGTGTGTGTGTGTGTGTTTCAAACAGTAACTGAGTCATATATTAGTGTTAGCAGATAATGTCAATATGGTGAGATATAAGAATAAGAATGTACAGTGAGGGACTCCTGGATCAACTAGACACTTCACCAGCACTCACCAAAAACGCCGACTCCTGGAATTCAATTTCAGTGAGTGTAAAGTTATGAGCAGTGGAAGATATGGGATAAAGTGTAAAATAAACCCAGTGAAAAGCAAGGACGCCACGGACACAATAAGAGAACACTTTCAACAGTCATCATGCAAGACTAATCACAATGCTAGTTTAGAAAGACACGTAAGCAAACACTAGGACATATTTATCAGAAAACGTTTCGGTCCTAGGACCTTGATCACGTCTAACACAGGTTAAAAAAAAGAATATATAGGCGCCTATATATACTGTCTTTTTAACCTTTGTATGTTAGAAGTGATCAAGGTGCCAGGACCGAAACGTTTTCTAATAAATATGTCCTAGTGTTTGCTTACCTGTCTTTTTAAATCAATTTGTCGGTATCTATTACCAAGGTTGATACCATAATCAACCTGCTACCAGAAGATGAAGAATAAAAAGCCACAATACCGTGACTGGAACAATACACAAATAACCCACACATAGGAAGGAGGAGCTTACCACGACGTTTCGCTCGGACTTGAACCACTCGCTAGTTAATGGTCCAAGTCGGACCGAAATGTCGTCATAAGAATAGAAGTTTTCAAGGCACAATACCGTGACTTGAACAATACACACAACCCGCAGCACACAGGAGAGAGAGTAGTTGACAATGACGTTTCGGTCCTACCTGGACCGAAACTGGATGTCGGTGAAGATGTAGACACATGTACATCTGGGTATCTTTATTGTAGACGTTTTGCCCTCCAGTGGCTTTATCAATACAGATTCTAGTACATATTTGAAGACAGAAGAACTACAGAAGATGAGATAATCAGTGCCTCGGCCGTGGAGTGAAGAGCACCGTAGTCTCTGCCAGATCAACCAGGCTGTCATGTGTGCGTTGGATATGTAGGTCAGAGCGCCGCGAACAACAACAGTACCCCCCCCCCCCTCCCGACCTCCTCTCCCTTGAATGAATCTGCCAAGAGAAGACAGGAGCGGAGGGAGACTCAGTACGGAGCTTCACGTACACGTACGGTGGAAGCCATGAGGCTGGAAAGCTGCATCACCAATCAAGAGTGACAGAAGGGGGACAGAAGCGGCAACTCAACCCCATAACCACAACTAGGCAAGTGCACATGTATTTGCGCGCACTACACACAATTACTGCGCATACCCACACACGACTGCGCGCACATGACTACGTACACACACGACTACGTATACACATGACTACGTACACAAACGACTGACCGCACATATGACAGCGTTTACACAATATTTATGGTTAGACACAGTACTATACATTTGCATATATTGTATTATCTGAGAGAGAGAGAGAGAGAGAGAGAGAGAGAGAGAGAGAGAGAGAGAGAGAGAGAGAGAGAGAGAGAGAGAACTTGGGTATCTCAGGTGTACAAGTGAAGGTCGTGCGCTTTTTTTTGTGACTGTCCGCTGTCTTAATGACTTTCTGCTGAATTGTTTGAACCTCTCTCTCTCTCTCTCTCTCTCTCTCTCTCTCTCTCTCTCACACACACACCAATATTAGTACCACTACTGTCCATAAAGTATGTAAACATTTATGTACATATGCGTGTATATTCACTAATGTATACAACAATATACATATTAGATGCAGAAATACACATTAGCCATTACATTCATGTGGAAGCGCTAAACCCGTAGGCTCCACACAGCGTCTTGGAAATGGGAAGTAATCAGGTTTCATTCGAGGCAAGAGAGGGCAGCCGCCAATGCCATGAATCAAGAGCTCTCCACCAGCATGAAGGTACTTACCTACCTGGCATGTGTCGTACTGGCGCCTCCTACCTTCCCTCATCTCTCAGTATGCAGAACCACTGAAAAAAATAGCGAAATTCCAAGCGCTTTCGTGACAGTTCCTTGATAATGTGATAAATCACGAAAGCGCTTGGAATTTCGCTGTTTTTTCACAGTGGTTGTTCTGCATATTGTGATATCTGTTTATTGTGACCTTATTGCACATCTCTCGGTATTATTACCATGCAATACCATGCACTGACTTCTCCCTTCCCTCACTACATAGATATGAGTGTCAATACCACGCAACACAAACAGGCAATATCAGTCAGGTTGCATATGCACCCACGTCTTTATCCATGGAAGCACCAAACTGTTTCTCTGCTAAATTAATTATTATTATTATTATTATTATTATTATGTAACGTTGTAAACCTAGTCCCCAATAGATGTCAGGAAGTGGGCGTTTCTAGTACTATCATGAGTGTGAATACTGATATCCGGGTGTGTGTGTGTGTGTTTCAGCCAGGTCATTCATCCACGCCCTCATACCGATTTTATCAATAGTATAAAATATCGACACACGCGCAAAACTTTGGTATCTTTGACGAAACGTTTCGCCTGGGCTGCAGACTTCATCGGTCGAATCATGGAAAAAGACGTTGAGGAGAGGCAGTCTGAGGTAGAAAGTACTCCCTCACGGCCCTCTAGTTCATCTGAACGTTCAACTGCCACCTCTGCTCCCTCATGTATCAGAACACAGCCATGTATCAGGACACAGCCATGTATCAGGACACAGCCATGTATCAGGACACAGCCATGTATCCACACACAGCCATGTATCAGGACAGCCATGTATCAGGACACAGCCATGTATCCACACACAGCCATGTATCAGGACAGCCATGTATCAGGACACAGCCATGTATCAGGATACAGCCACGTATCCACACACACACAACCGTGTATGCACAGCCTGCCATATATCTAATGATATTAATTAAAAGCCTCTGCAGCCCCCTCTCTCTCTTACAACACAGTCAGAAATGAATTGTCATTCCGACTAATTACTCTTAGGAGTTAATTATGTAAAACTTGTAAGGTTTAATAACTGTTCTCTCACCCTTGTTACCCTATGTGTGTCACATCAACACTGACGCAACACCATCATACTGCAAAGTAAACTAGAAAAACTTGGTTATAACCAACACCTTGTACCATACAATTGGCTCCAGGACTGATAAATTTATGTCATCGTGTGTGTTCACGAGACAGACTGACCTGACCTGCCATCTTACGTGTTTGTTACACAAAAAGATTGACCTGTTATCGTACTGTTAGACAAAGATTTACTTGTTATCTTACGTGTTAGCTAGACACAAAGATTTACCTGTCATCTCATGTTAGAAACATTTACTTGTCATTTCACGGTTAGAAAGATTTACCTGTCATCTTAGTATTTACTAAACAGAAAGACTGACCTGTCATCTTACTGCTTGCTAGACAGACTTATCTGTCATCTCAGGTGCTCACGAGACGGAAAGAAAATATCCGAGTGCAAAACGTTGAACCATGAAGAGTTCCTTCCCTCTTATGGGTTAAGAATCAAACTAATATTTGTCAAACGTATTGTTATTCATCGCACTGTGGGTAAACTCTCGTGCATTGTCACAGAACAAACACACAAGTGTCACACTCACATTCACAAGTGGTTACCTAAGTCACCCAGAATGAGAAGCTCAGCCATGCCTTGCCGTCCTGAATGTTTATACATCACAACAGATTCTGTGTACAAGCTAAAGCAGTCTCTCTTACTAATTTATTTCATTCATAATTTTTTTTGTATTTTCTTATTGTCATTATCAATATTATCATTTATTAGCAGTTGGACAAATAATAATATTATTATTAATACCGCCTGGGCCTCAACATCACTATTAGCAGATCTGTATGGCACATTCTCTGCCTCTTATCAACTATATACATGTATCCACATCAGTATGCATATGAGCCATATACATTTATCCACATTAATGTGTACATCAATTTGTCTAGCCGCCAATAACCTATCTTTCTTGTCATCTATTTGTCAATAATCATCTATCCTACCATCTATTCCTTAACTCTAAACTTTAAAAACTCTAACTTTAATATTAAAGTGTAAACTTTAATGCCATCTATTAGTAATCTAAGTTTCCTCTCATGTATCGTTAATATATATCACCTTTCCTATCTATCAGAGTACTCACCTTTCCTATCTATCCGAATACTCACCTTTCTTATCTCCATTCCCACCGTCCCTACCACATATCCATCAGTAAGGACATGTACGTATGTGGATATGTAGATTCAAAGACGTGAAGGTATGTCTGAAGGTGTGAACGTGTGTGTGTGAACATGATGGTGTGAACATGCGTGTGAACATGCGTGTGAAGGTGTGCAACAAGGCAGTGGTCGCACTCTGGTTGCTGGTCTGGCCAGGGATGGCGCTGAACAAACAAGTTTCTCTTTAGACAAGGTCTTCAGTTCAATTGAACACTCCATCCCCCCACCCCTACCCCTTCCGTCCGTCTGTCTGTCATAAACAGGAACTGTCCATGACACACACCTCTACAGCTCCCTCACACCCCTACAACTCTCACACTCACACACACACACACACACACACACACACACACACGTCTCAGGCTGGGAAGGAGGGGTTATCGAAAGCCAAGGAAATAATTGTTGTAATATTGTAAGATATAACTACAAGTAAGTTGGCTGCCGCCAGCAACAGCCTAGTTGACCAGGCAATCAAGAGGAAGGCAGAAACAGGACACAGGTGAATAACAGGTAAAAAAAAAAGTCGGATTGCCCCCGCTTGTAATGTGATATCTAACAGCTCTAAGACAAACTGATGCTGTTTCTAATGTGATATCTAACAGGTCAATAATGATGACCCACGACTGACCTGCAGTGTCACCATCAGTGATGACCCACGACTGACCTGTTGCGTCAGTGTTACCATCAGTGATGACCCACGACTGACCTGTTGCGTCAGTGTTACCATCAGTGATGACCCACGACTGACCTGCTGCGTCAGTGTTACCATCAGTGATGACCTACGACTGACCTGCTGCGTCAGTGTTACCATCAGTGATGACCTACGACTGACCTGCTGCGTCAGTGTTACCATCAGCATACAAAGGTGAGAAATATTGTAGACAGCAGAAACGGGGGAGAGGTAAAGATGTCAGTCTTGTAGTAGTATTGAGGTGGTCAGTCCCTCAGTCTTGTAGTAGTATTGAGGTGGTCAGTCCCTCAGTCTTGTAGTAGTATTGAGGTGGTCAGTCCCTCAGTCTTGTAGTAGTATTGAGGTGGTCAGTCCCTCAGTCTTGTAGTAGTATTGAGGTGGTCAGTCCTCAGTCTTGTAGTAGTATTGAGGTGGTCAGTCCCTCAGTCTTGTAGTAGTATTGAGGTGGTCAGTCCCTCAGTCTTGTAGTAGTATTGAGGTGGTCAGTCCCTCAGTCTTGTAGTAGTATTGAGGTGGTCAGTCCCTCAGTCTTGTAGTAGTATTGAGGTGGTCAGTCCCTCAGTCTTGTAGTAGTATTGAGGTGGTCAGTCCCTCAGTCTTGTAGTAGTATTGAGGTGGTCAGTCCCTCAGTCTTGTAGTAGTATTGAGGTGGTCAGTCCCTCAGTCTTGTAGTAGTATTGAGGTGGTCAGTCCCTCAGTCTTGTAGTAGTAGTTCTGCGGTAGTCTTGAGAAGTGTTAGCTGGACTCTCAAAAAACAGTAGAATGCAGACTCTGCTGTTCTCTAACTTAACACTGGCAGACTCTGCTGCTCTCAGACTTAACACTGGCAGACTCTGCTGCTCTCAGACTTAACACTGGCAGACTCTGCTGCTCTCAGACTTAACACTGGCAGACTCTGCTGCTCTCAGACTTAACACATGGCAGACTCTGCTGCTCTCAGACTTAACACATGGCAGACTCTGCTGCTCTCAGACTTAACACATGGCAGACTCTGCTGCTCTCAGACTTAACACTGGCAGACTCTTCTGCTCTCAGACTTAACACTGGCAGACTCTGCTGCTCTCAGACTTAACACATGGCAGACTCTGCTGCTCTCAGACTTAACACTGGCAGACTCTGCTGCTCTCAGACTTAACACTGGCAGACTCTGCTGCTCTCAGACTTAACACATGGCAGACTCTGCTGCTCTCAGACTTAACACTGGCAGACTCTGCTGCTCTCAGACTTAACACTGGCAGACTCTGCTGCTCTCAGACTTAACACTGGCAGACTCTGCTGCTCTCAGACTTAACACTGGCAGACTCTGCTGCTCTCAGACTTAACACTGGCAGACTCTGCTGCTCTCAGACTTAACAGAAGCAAACTGACAAAATACCAATGTAAGATAATGTTCAGTATGAAAGGATAAGAGGAGACGCAGTGAACGCTGCCATTAATCCACTTTTGCCTCCCTTTTAACTACCCGCTTTCGGCCAAATAACGGGTCTGGGACCAGGGTTGGGCGGGTAATAAGGGGGAGTGGGAAGGAGAGTAGGGAATGGATGGAGGGGATGTTTTCTGACCGCGAAAATTCCCAGTAGTCGGCGTGCTGATGTTGCCATATTACTACCAACATCATAATGGCCGCCTTTTATCCCCCGGAAAATAAAATATCACGGCGTTTGCATTTTCTCTCTTTTTGCCAATTAATTAATGTTATATTCTTGTCATTACATAAAATTGTATTAATATATTATGGCAATAAAAGTCTATATTACTCGCTCTCTTTAGCGATGATGCTGGCCTCAGTCACGTCTCTGACTCCCGATTTTCAACCTCATTTTTCAATTTCCTCACGTGTAAGCTCCTGACGAAGCACTGAAGACAGTGTGAAAGACCTAGAGATAATATTTAGCTCGATCCCTTATGGTACTGTTGCTATTTATTAATCTGTTGAGGATTATCTCTGTCACCTAGATCAAGGCACGAAGCCGATGTTAGAGCAACACGGGAATAACGAGAATCATATTAAGGATATACTTCTTGTTCCTGGAACGAACAAACAAATTATAAAAAATAAACAAAGACTGAATTTATTATACTACTACTACCTCATCTCGTTCCACCACTCCCGGCCCCAACTTTCCCTCTCGTATGTATACTGGCTCCCTTCCCTTCGTGCTTGTATGTGGCTAGTTAATGGTCCAAGTCAGACCGAAAAGTCCTCATAAGTGTCATTATCTTATGTGGGGGTTATTTGTGTATACTTTCAACCTTGCTGACCAGTAAGCATTCTGCAGTGTTCCTCCGTTATTACCTTCTGCGAGTAAATACACATACAAACATCCGAGTGTATATATACATACATACCTGAGTACTTACACATACCCACCTCTCAGTACACATACCCACCTCTCAGTGCACATACACACCTCTGAGTACATTATTATATATTAATATATATATATATATATATATATATATATATATATATATATATATATATACCTCTGAATATATGTACACAAATACACACCTGAGTGTATATACCCACAAATACATACTTCTGAATGTATATACATATACCCAGTGCGGTACGTATCTTCAACATACACCCTCAACCACACAAGGATCTTACACTCACCTACGCTTACATAGCCTTGAAAACCATACCAAGAATCCAGTTCCGGCTTTTCAATACCCGCCACGATGAACAACTGCCAGCACCGTGAAGTGGAGGTGAATAGGTGTATGGGAGGGGGGTGCGGGAGAGTGGGTGAGAGTAGACGATGCAGAAGAGTGGGCGAGTACAGATAGAGTTTATTCACTATCCACATAAACGTATATAGGGGTGGTAGGGAAAGAAAATACAAAAAGTTTTTTGGAGAAATTAGATTTTTTTCCCTGAAGTATATTCCTCTCTTCTCCCAGGATGTGGGTCCCCACACAACACTGGTGGTACTTACTGACCCATTACATTCATCTTATAAAGAAACATGCAATATGATCACAGTGAACAAGTGATATCACAATATGCTAAATAACCACAGTGAAAAACAGTGAAATTACAAGCGCTTTCGTGATTCCTTGATAATGTGAGAGATCACGAAAGTGCTTGGAATTTCACAATTTTTTTTACTGTGGTTATTTTGCATAATGAAATATGTGTAAATTACACTAAAACACAATAAGTGTCCGGGGACCAAGACTGTTCAACATCCTCCCATCATATATAACGGGAATGGGAATTACCAACAGACCCATGACTCTACAAGAGGGAACTTTACAGATAGATACCTAACGTCAGCGCCCGATGAGTCGGGTTGTGGTTCGTATGTTGGATTGCGTGTGGCCAGCAGTAACAGCCTGGTTGATCAGGCCCTGATCCACCATGAAGCCTGGTCGAGGACCGGGCAGCGGGGGCGTTGACCTCCGGAACACTTTTCAGGTAGACTCCAGGTAACAGAATTATTTCCATCGGCCAATGGGAGATTTGAAGTATTGAGTGTGAGAGTGGGTGTATGAGGAGAGGGTGGACATAAATAGGTAGGTGTGTGGGGTGGGGAGGCTGGATAATCTATGGACTGGGCCGCGGGGGCGTTGATCCCCGGAAAGCCCTGCCCTCCAGGTAAAGGAGTGGGAGAGAGGGTGGGTAGGCTGAGTGGAAAAATGGGAGGGGGAGGGGGGTGAGTAGGCGGGGAGGTATGTAGGAGTGGGTGGGAGAGGGCAGGGGTGGGATTATTGGTGGGGAGGGGGTAAAACGAAAGGTGTGTGGGGGTTACATGTGGCATGCACGGTGGGGTGGGTATTGTTCCGCCAGGGGTAGAGGTTGAGTAAGGGGAGTGTGGAGGAGGGGATAATCAGTCATGCACTTCCCCTTCCCCCATCATTCACCTCATAACCCAGCTTCAAGGTTCTCACCAACCCAGTAACTCCCAGACCTTACTAGCAAGAAGAGACCACATACA
This sequence comes from Cherax destructor, assembly GCA_009830355.1. Classification (NCBI taxonomy): domain Eukaryota; kingdom Metazoa; phylum Arthropoda; class Malacostraca; order Decapoda; family Parastacidae; genus Cherax; species Cherax destructor. The sequence continues at coordinate 168,558 of WNWK01002994.1, forward strand.
ATGAAGACCCGAGTCTCTGTAAACACGACCTTGAGTATACCATGACGGGGTACACACAGCCTTTAATTATCTTCCACAATAAACCAGCCCCTCGGGGGAAAAATATAAAATCTTGTATAGGTATGTCCTATCCTTCATCAACTTCGATCACCCATCCAGTTACTGATCAGACCCAATGCTACTTAGGCAGTATGATATGCTCTGCACTGCCGACTTGTATTCGTTATTAGTTGGGTAATTAAGCATGAATATACGTTAACTCAACCGATAATTCAATTTCCACATTGTTAGATCGAGCAGAAATAAATGAATGGTAATTGGGGAGAAATAATAAGACTCACGAAATCGCAATGGGTTCAAACCCCACCCGTTCCGTGGTTTAAAATAACAAGATTCGCCTGTCATTGCTTCAAATCTTCCGTTCTGTGACCTAATACCAGTTAGTAATAGGGATAAAAAAACATTTCTAGGGGTTTACAATAAACTAAAAAGAGGACCACTGCAATAGGCCTACTGGCCCATGCTAGGTGAGAAGAAAGAATGGGAAAGTTAGAGGATGGTGTGTTACTGGGTTATTTACCAGGTGGAGAACAGGTTGAAGTAATACATGTCAGTGAAACTTTAGGTAAATGGGCACATCTGCAATGTTTAATTTTATTAGTCTGTGCTTCAGTATTAGTCTATTCTACGTAGCCTAACAAACGTTTCTTTATTCTACGTAGCCTAACAAACGTTTCCTCATTAGTCTACGTAGCCTAAGAAACGTTTCTTTATTATTCTACGTAGCCTAATAAAATCTTCAAACGTTGTAAATGTGTCCATTTTCTTAAACTGATTAATATACGTGAAAGTTCTGCAGGGGTGAGGGACGTAAGAGTGTCTAGGTGCTGCTGGAGAATTTGCGCACCTAGATTTTCCATGTCAAAAATAATGTGTAAAAAGTTTTAACCTTCACTAGGAGGTATGAGGAACTCGCCAAAATTTCTGCTTCCGATTGCATGTCTTTAATCCTTAACCGTCTGATTCAACGGCACACACATGAACACAAATATGTCTATGTAAATAAAAAATCCTACAACGCTACAAAATTTATTTGGAAATGCTTCGTTTCCGGAAGCTTTGTCAATCCACTGTAGCGCCTGATTGATTTATATAGGGGAAGAGAAATCACGAAGGCGGCGTCGGGTCACTTGATCGCAGTGTCTTGCCACCACACTTGAAATATTGAAACCATCACATTTCTGGACTCCACTGTGAGAAGCAGCGATCAATGCAGCCTCATTAGTAGCGTCTTTTCTGCAAAAGTGGCTCTTTGATTAAGAGTCTAAACTTTTTTCCACTTCATCAGTTGACCACGAAAAATATGGTGTACAGACCACCCTCCTCCCCTGCTCTTCCGACAATATATATCTATGCTTACCATGTAATTTATGACTTGAAAAAAGAAAAATGCAATATAATGCGATCCTTTATTGACAACGTTTCGCCCAGTGGGCTTTATTACTTCACAAAAGAATATTAAAGAATTACATATTGCATTTGTGCCTTTTTTCCATCGTGTCGGTATTTTATACCATTTTTCTTCATCCAGACTTGAAAAATCTTTATCTCAAAGCTAAATGTTGACTCGATCAAAGTTTCTATTCTGCCTTAATGCATTTTAAATAATTTATATATTAGTTATGTTAACTAGCCTAACTTAACCTGTATTTACACATGGTAGGCTGGTCACACTGTTGCTGCATGAAGCAATGGTAACTTCATGCTCTGTTGAAGTTACAAGACTGTTTGTAAAATTATATGAACAAAAACTAGCAGGAAATAGTTTTTTTTAGATATAACTTAGAAATGTACGTGGGAAGTGCCATGATAGGCAACACTACGTGAGATTTGGTGCAGTTTGGAAATCTTTCTTCAAGGTGAAGGTTGCTGGTAGTCACCTTACAATACACATCCTAGTCACCTGGTAAACACATGAAGGTTGTTGGTAGTCACCTTACAACACATCCCAGTCACTTGGTAAATACTATATAAAGGTTGTTGGTATTCACCTCACAACACACATGCCAGTCACCTGGTAAATATATGAAGGTTACAACACATATGCCAGTCACCTGGTAAATATATAACGAAGCGACGATATCAGACCATCATCTCCCCACACACTGTATAAGTCTCCATTCTGATGCTTCAGCTTCACATGGTTCAAGATTATGGAGCATAACTCTTCTCCAGGCTAAGGGACTGACCACCTCAAAATCCCTATTTCGAATGTGATAACTGATTACATCGTCTCTACATCTCTGCTTCCGTTGCCTCCTCTGTATTTGCCTGAAGAATCCTACTTTGTAGGCGAAATGTTTTGGAATATACCTAACTGTTGTACGTGTCCTACTTATCTGCTTGTCGGTATTATATACCAATTTTATTTTCACACTTCAGGTACTAATCAACCCCAGCCCTTCCATCTCGTATATCTGTTTAATCTCTTTTCAAAGCTACTCAAGTTTTTACCTTTTATGACCCTACTTGGGAGATTGTTCCACTCATCGACAACTCTGCTTGAAAACCGAACTTTCCTACGTCCTTTCTAAATCTACCTAATTTATCTATCTAGTTCTTACTTTATTCGATATCCTCAGTACTTTATTTATATCGCCTTTGTTTATGCTTGTCTGCCACTTATAAACTTCAATAATATCTCCTCATTTTTACGTCTTTGAAGAGTGAAGGTTCAGGGCTATCAATCTATTCTTTATACAATGGATTAATTTTGTTATCTGAATGTTCTCCAAAGAATTTATATCCATTCTGTAGTACGTATGTTGACCAAAATTGAGCTGCATAAACTAAGCGAGGTCTTACTAGGTCTTTACTGGCTATAAAATACTAGTGATGTATAGAGCTGTAATCTTACTAGTGATGTATAGAGCTGTAAAATACGTGATGTATAAAGCTGTAAAACAACATTTGGATTTCTGTTACTTATACTTCTTGATATAAATCTAAATCTGTTAGCCTCATCGCGCGCACTTAGGCACTGTTGTCTCTGGCTTCAGATTTCTGCTTACCATGACTCCCAAGTCTTTCACGTCCCTGTTCATTCTTCTGTTTATTCACACATACACACTCTTGGAGCAGGGAGAAAGTGGACCTAGTGGCGACCAACGAAGAGGGGCCAGGAGCTGTGAATCGACCCCTGCAACCACAAATAGGTGAGTACACACGCGCGCACACATGAAAGCACAAGGCCTGGCAGACGATACAAGATACCCCCAATGAAAGCAGGGGTGCGATGAATGCATAGAGAGAACGCAATAAGTGTAAAAAGACCACGACTCTTCAGTATCCTCCTATCATGCATAAAGGGAATTACCAACAAACCTCTGGCTGTCTTCAAGAAAGAACTCAAGTTTTTCAAGTCAGTTCTTGACTAGCAGGGCTGTGGTGAAATTGTTGGGCTGCAGTCACAACTGCGTCGATCAGACCAGCAACCAGAAAGCATAGTCTGGGACCGGGCCGCGGGGGCGGTCATCCCAGGAAACAACTACAGGTACGTCTTGGAAGGTTTCATAAGAGTGAAAAATCGGGGAAATGGAAGAAAAGTTTGTACCGAGAAAGGAAACGGTAGTCGTTGCTGTGAATGACCTCTGAGGGTAAGTGGCTCCGGTCTATCACCTTTATAGTAAAGGTGTTATCGTACCCACCGTTACCCAACGTCACTTTTTACCCAGAGCACAACCTCCTGACTGCCATTACCCCCCCTCCCCCTTTCCTCCCCGGGGCGGTGGCGACGCTCACTACATATTCTCGTACTGCACCCTTCACGTGAAGGGCTCTTAAGCTAGAGTATTTAGGCTGACTTTTCCTTCCTTGCCCTTCAAGTAACTTATCCTCACCAAGAGGGATATATGTTCAGAATTCAACATTTCTCTTCTTCATCAGACATCGCGTTGCCAGACGCATCTTAGCCTCTTTTTGTGGTTAATATAAAATCTTTCTAGACTAATATCAGCTAACCCATCTTAACCTAAACTAAGTTAACCTGAACAAAAAACCTCAAGGATAAATCTGTTCTTTTCCTTAAAGCTTTTTTATTTATTCTTCCGAGGTCATGGGTCCTCACACTTGCACAGACAACCCCATCTACATAAAAATTAGGAACAAAAAAAATAGGAACGCAAATAAAATGTTGATACAATGACAAAAAAAACTGAGGTAATGAAATGCGAATGTGTGGCTAAATTGAAGGGAGGGGGCATGCCTTTATGTCGGCGAAGAACTCTTGATTTGAGGAATTGGAGGCATTCTCCACCTCCCTCCCCTTCCCCAGCGTTTTATGACTCCTATGAATCTAGCTCTTGCAAATGGAAATAATAATTACCCAGGATGTAACTCACGATAAACTAACACCCAGATACTTATTTACTGCTTGGAAAACATGGGCAGCAGGCATAAGGAAACTAACATTCAGGTACCTATTTAATGATAGGAAAGAGGAAGCAGACGCAAGGAGACTAACATTCAGGTACCTATTTACTGCTAGATAAACAGGGGCAGCAGGTGAAGGGAGACAGCAATCACCCTGGGAAGTACTGTCATCACTACTTGTCATTAAAGTGTAAAGCGAAAGTCAATCTTAAATGTTTTGAACTCTGGCAAGATTGCTGTGTTTTTGTCTCCCCCCTCATGAACACGGAAGGTCATACATAAACCTAAAAAAAAAAAAAACTACGCACATTCAGTAAACTCTTATCCTCACTACACGACTAAGAATTCATTCTCTCTCTCTCTCTCTCTCTTCTCTCTCTCTTTTCTCTCTCTCTCTCTCTCTCTCTCTCTCTCTCTCTCTCTCTCTCTCCTCTCTCTCTCTCTCTCTCTCTCTCTCTCTCTCTCTCTCTCTCTCTCTCTCTCTCTCTCTCTCTCTCTCTCTCTCTCTCTCTCTCTCTCTCTCTCTCTCTCTCTCTCTCTCTCTCTCTCTCTCTCTCTCTCTCTCTCTCTCTCCTCTCCTCTCTCTTCTTCTCTTCTCTCTCTCTCTCTCTCTCTCTCTCTCTCTCTCTCTCTCTCTCTCTCTCTCTCTCTCTCTCTCTCTCTCTCTCTCTCTCTCTCTCTCTCTCGGAACCTCCTGTTTCGATATTTTTATATTTTGCAATTTTTATAAACTACGATTTTGTTATACTATTGCATGCAACAGCGTGAAACAAGGGAATATCCTCGGGTATTTCCAGTGACGTAATTTACCAGCTGTTGAAGCCTCTAATGCAGCAGGATTTGTTGATATGTTTACCCTGGGTGATGCTCGCGTACCAGAGAAAACATTGTCCTCACGGCAACTAATGGTGGGTTGGATGGTGTGGGGAATACACGGGGCAGAACACTTGGTGTGGAATGGATGGAACAGAAAAGATTGAGTGAGACCAGAAGAATAGTGTGGAATGGATAGTTAAACAGACGGCGTGAAACAGATGAAAAGGGATAAAAGGGACTAAATAGAGGATATGTAATAGACGGGAAAGAACAGGTGGTGTAGAATAAACGCTACAGTGGATGGCGTGGACTAGACGAGATATTATAAACGAGGTTGAATATACGTGATAAAATAAATGGGACTGAATGGATGCGACGAACAAAGGGGTCCAATAGATGAGGGTGGCATATACGCTGCAGAATATATGGGAATGAATAGACGAGGCAGAATACTTGGGGTGGAATAGACAGTGCGGAATAGACAGGGAAGCCTAAGAAAGTGAGAGTGATTTCGAAATCTCGGGGCACGAACATCAATTTACCATAACCTGCCCCAGTCAGTTTCTGCCAGTGTCTAATGTCCTAGAAATGGTGCGTATATATATATATGTCGTGCTGAATAGGTAAAACTTGCGATTTTGGCTTAAATAGCAACGCTCTTCTTGCCGAATGAGGCAAGCGAAAATTTGTGTATGCAATAATTTCGCAAAAATCATTCTGAACATAACGAAAAAAATATATTTCATAGTGTTTATTATTAAATTGTAAACTTATCTAAAATATATTTAGCTGGATTAGGCTAAATTAAATTGCACTTGTATAATAAGGTTAGGTAAGTTTTCTAAGGTTCTTTTGGTACAAAATTATTAATTTTTACATTAACAAATGAAAAAAATATATTTTTAAACGTATAAGAGAAACTTTTAGAAAGACCTTAATTTTAAACGAGTTCTTGCTAATTGACCAATTTTACCTATTCGGCACGACACACTATATAATATATATATATATATATATATATATATATATATATATATATACGTATATATAATTTTATGATTTTTTTTTATTTTTTATGCACCAACACAGGTACTTGCCTTTCTAAAGTTGATGTAATGTGAAAATAAATTCATTTACCTAACTTAACTAGGAATTTGCACAACTAAATTTTAATGTCTTCCTTAGAATGCTGATTCTTTATGATCTAACAATAGCGGTAACAGTAACACTATCACGAACATCACTAACAACACCACCATCACCCACTTGGGCCCCACCATCTAAGCCACAGTGTTCACCTAGCTGAGGCATTACGTAGCCAGGAACCTGTTTGGGGAACCTCAAAGTATGACACTCTCGGAGGCCGGCTCTGGTGACACCAAACCTACTGCCTCATCACCTTACCCAAACACTTCAGTACTACCCAAACACTTCAGTACTACCCAAACACTTCAGTACTACCCAAACACTTCAACACTACCCAAACACTTCAACACTACCCAAACACTTCAACACTACCCAAACACTTCAACACTACCCAAACACTTCAACACTACCCAAACACTTCAACACTACCCAAACACTTCAACACTACCCAAACACTTCAACACTACCCACATACCTCAACACTACCCACATACCTCAACACTACCCACATACCTCAACACTACCTAAACAAGCCTCAATACTCCCTTAAACAGTAACACAACCTAAGTACAGTAACACTACCTGAATGCTTTAACACTACCTAACTGCATATTTGTTTTACACTAAGCTAAAACTTAGTGGAAATATAATAATCCCAAGTTAGAGCATGCGCATCCTAGTGTATCGCTTCAATTTCAGCAACGCAGAAAGAGATTAGTCTCCTCTTGCTACACGTGTCATTTTAAACCTCTTGTCGGCAATAGCTGGAGGGAGTAGAGGATAGGGAGAGAGTCTTTTGGGTTCTATCCTTGATTCTCACACCTAGATAATACACGATTAGTCCTTACAGATAGTTTTTCTCAGCAGATAACCTCCGTGTGGACTGCCAAGTCCTCTGCTATCTTTCCCATGTATTTCTATTTTCACGGCCAGTTAGAAGACGAAAGTCAAGGTACGTATATGGCTTAACTCCTTTCACCTTGGACGCGACCCACAACAGCGAATTGGGCAACTAACACCAAGGTACCTATTTACTTATACGTGAGCATATACACCAGGTGAAAGTCTGTTATGTCTAATCTTTTCCAGGATTCGCCAAGGTTGAGCCTAGACCTGCACAAATAAGCAGAAAGATATTACAGCTTTAGAGTGGTTGTCTGCTGGTGCAGGTAGAGCTCAGGTGGCGCCAAATACCAGCTGGAGCAACGGTATGGCTGCGAGCCACCTGGTCTGACCTTGCACGCACTGCCGCAATCCTCAAATATCAATTTTGTGAAGTGCAACCCACCTTGGAGTTGATCAGCAAACACTGCGCAGAATATTTATCACGTGAATGGTCTAGTCAACTTCTTCCCCCAAGGAATAATAATAATAATCAGAAGTAATAGTAGTGGTAATTATGCCACGTTTGTAATCCCATTTTTTATTTTGCTCCAAAAAAATTTATTAGTAGTAGTAGCAATAGTAGAATAATCAAGGGAAAACGTTAAACACGTAAGGATCCTACAGCGCCTTGTGAATGGGAGGCAATCTTGCTTGATCCAAGAAAGTGAACGGTAGCTCTAACTCCTTGGATAGAGAGCCCTTCACCGATATCAAGGCCTCCACACAAGATGATGAATGCACCAAATAAAATCTAGAAATCTAATCTAATATTGCTAAAAATATATATATTATTACTAATATAGAAGTAATTATAGAAATAATGACGAAATAAAGAGAAGGCCTAAGTCGGACAATTAAAATGTGTCCTGCACAGTCGGCTGCACCTAGGAGAAAGGTGGCAGGAACACCTGCAACCGGGGAATGAAGAGGATGCTATATTAGAGACGTTGTTAAAGGGGGATTTGCTATACTCACGCCTCAGGAATTTCATTATTATTATTATTATTATTATTATTATAATCAAATAGAAGTGCTAAACCACAGGGGTTATACAGCGCTGCAGGTTATTGTAGGATGCAGGGAGAGTGGGTTGTAAGAGGGAGATGGACGATTAGTAGGGTATGGAGTGCAAGATGACGGTGGATAGTGCAGGGGTGGAGGGTAGCAAGAGATCGAGGTAGAAGGGACTGAGTGAGGTGCTAGAGTTATAATCTTCAGAGTTTGTGTAGTAAGTCAGTTTCTGTCAAAAAGTCAATGAGAGAGTCAGGATTAAAGGAGGGTCCATCTGTAAGAAGGGAAGGTAAAGAAAGGGCCGCATAGCGAAGACGTCGTTGGAGGTAAATTCTACGTGCTCGTTGATAGAGTGGGCAGTCCAACAGGATATGTCGAACAGACACTGGAACCTGACAATGCTCACAGAGAGGGGCAGGGAGCCTCTCCATGAGATACCCGTGAGTAAGACGAGTGTGGCCCATGCGAAGACGGGAGAGTGTAGTCTCCCAACCTCGACATTGGTGACAAGAAGGCCAGAAACCTATAACCGGTTTAATTGAATGAAGTTTGTTATTCAGCAGGTCAGACCAGCGTTGTTGCCAACGGGTGCGAAGGTGGGTAGCAATGACCGCAAAATAGTCCGTGAAAGGAACACCTCTATATGAAACTGGTAGGTCATGTACTGCTGACCGCGCAGCAGTGTCTGCCTGTTCATTGCCCTGTACGTCAACATGACCAGGGACCCAACAAAAGACAATATCTTTATGCTTCCTAAAGATACGGCGTAACCAAAGGTGGATACGAAGAACTAGGGGGTGAGGTGTATCAATTTTACGGATAGCCTGTAAAGCACTAAGGGAGTCTGAAACGACCACAAATGGTGATACAGGCATAGATGCAATACGGATAAGTGCCACAAGAATGGCATACAATTCAGCCGTAAATATGCTAGCTGAGGGTAATAGATGCCCTCGTAGCAGCTGTCCGGAAACACTGCTGCGAATCCGGACGCCGTCAGATGACTTTGAACCATCGGTGTATACTGCGATGGCATGGGAATGAGAACGTAAATGGTCTAGAAAGAAAGAGCGAGAAGCCGCCGTAGGCAGTTGGGCTTTCGCTCAAGGTAGAGGAATAGAACAGACACGGACAGCAGGAACTTCCCAAGGGGGTAGAGGAAAGGGTGAAGCCACATGAACATATAAAGGCGGAAGCTGAAGGGAAGACAAGAGTGAATGCAGACGAAGAGAAAAGGGACAGATAAACAGGGGCGACGAACAAATAACGAGCGTCTACTAACATCTGTGACAATCCTATACATGGAAGGATTGCGGAGGTCATGAGAGCGAACATAATAGCGAATGCAATGTGCATCACGACGATCGGACAAGGATGGAATGTTCGCTTCTACATAGAGGCTCTCAACCGGGGAAGAACGAAAAGCACCAAGGCATAAGCGTAATCCCTGGTGATGGATGGGATTAAGGCTGAAAAGAGTGGCAGGAGAGGCTGCCGAATATATCTGGTCACCATAATCGAGTTTCGATAGAATTAGGGCCGAATGTAGGCGAAGGAGAGTTCTACGATCAGCCCCCATGAAAGATGTGCGAGGGTTTTAAGGAGGTTCAGCCGGCTATGACAAGTCGCCTTCAGAGAGGTAATGTGAGGTTTCCAGGACAATCTGCAGTCAAACAGGAGGCCGAGAAACCTGACTGTATCACCTTCTGGGATACGTGAGCCATATAGGTACAATGGATGATCAGAGACCACTGAACGTCTAGTGAACGTAATTTGATGAGTTTTGCCACTAGAAAATTTAAACCCGTGGGTGGTGGCCCAATCAGAAACCCGGTTGATGGCATGCTGGAGGGAAACTGCAATGAGGTGACAGTCAGCACCTGCACAGTCATCCACATAGAGCGATGACCAAATATTGGATGGGAGAACAGATGCCAGATTATTTATAGCAAGCAGAAAAAGTGTTGTGCTCAGAACACATCCCTGGGAAACACCTTCAGCTTGGACAAATTCCGGGAAGAGTTCATTACTAACCCGGACCCGGAAATGTCTGTCAGTTAAGAAAGCCTTAAGAAAGAATGGTAGGTTGCCTCGGAGGCCTAAGGAGTGGGCCTGGGCCAAGATATTAAATCTCCAAGTTGTATCATAAGCCTTCTCAAGGTCGAAAAAGATAGCGATAACCGAATGGTTATTCACAAAGGCATTACGAATATACGTATCCAAGCGCAGCAAGGGGTCAATGGCAGAACGGCCCTTACGGAAACCATACTGACTAGGGGAGAGACTATTGCGAGTCTCTAAATACCACATCAAACGTCTATTAACTAGACGTTCCATCACCTTGCAAACTGCACTGGTAAGAGCGATGGGACGGTAGTGAGAGGGATCACGTCCCGTAGCACCTGGTTTTCGAAAAGGGAGAACAATAGCAGACTTCCACAGCTGGGGAATAACTCCTTGCGACCATATAAGATTAAAGAGTCGTAAGAGGACAGTAAGAGCAGACTGATGTAAATGCTGTAGCATACGAATATGTATGCCGTCTGGCCCAGCTGCCGATGATCGGCAAGCAGAGTGTTGCCTCCAGTTCTTGAAGGGTAAAAGGCACATTATAGGATTCTTCTCTAAGAGAAGAAAAATCTAAGGGTTTTAACTCGCTGGCAGACTTAGAAGAAAGGAACGAGGGGCATAGATGGAGCCCCTGAGAAATGCGGACGAGATGATTACCAATTTCAGTGGCAACGGCAAGAGGGTGTGCTATATCGACACCAGCAACCTGAAGAACAGGAGCCGGGTCGGGGGAGAATTTACCACTTAACTTCCGCACTTTCTTCCAGACTGCACTCATCGAGGAAGCCGAAGTGACAGTAGAAACGTAATCTCGCCAGCAAGTGCGTTTAGCATCACGTATGACATGACGAGCAATAGCTCTCTTCTGCTTGAAATCAAGGAGTCTCTCTGTGGTTCTGTTATATCGATACCTGCCCCATGCAGCACGTTTCAAACGCACTGCCCGAGCACAAGCAGGAGACCACCAAGGCACGCACTTCAGAGGATGCTTGCCCGAGGTTTGGGGAATAGAATGTGAAGCCGCTGTGAAGATGGAGGACGAAAAGAGATGTAAACCCTCATCAATGGAGGACGAGGTAGGAACCTCATGAAAGGCAGAAAGATGTGCGTAAAGGTCCCATTTCGCCCGGTCAAATTGCCAGCGTGGGCAATGAGGAGGTGGAGAAAACAGAGGGGACTTAAGGATGATTGGGAAATGATCGCTGTCATGTAAGTCCGGGAGGACAGACCAGGTGTAGTCAAGGACAGTTGATGAAGAGCAGATGGAAAGATCGATGCAGGAGAATGAATGAGTTCGGGGATCAAAATGGGTAGGAGTACCCGTATTTAAAACATGGAGGGGAAGAGAAGCAAGAAATGCCTCCAACTGAATGCCACGGGAGTCACAGTGCGACCCTCCCCAGAGAAAGTGGTGTGCGTTAAAATCGCCAAGTAAGAGAAGGGGTGGCGGTAAGGAAGAAACTAGAAAATCAACATCTGGGATAGACAATGCCCGCGAAGGGGAGATATATAAAGAACAGAGTGTATACCACTTATTCAAGTGGATACGGCTGCGGTGTAATGTAAGGAAGAAGGGACATAGAGCTGACGGTATGGAACATCAGTGCTTATAAGAAGAGCACTTTCGTTAAAGGTTCCATCGGAAAAAGGATCCGATGAATATAACAAATTATAGCCTGAAAAGGGCCTGATAACAGTAGATTGTAATTTGGGTTCTTGCAAACAGACCCCAATAGGGGAAAACTGGGAGAGCAACACCTGAAGCTCACCCTGAGGCCGCGGATATTCCACTGCAAATAAGCCATGATTTATGGAGAGAAAGATATAAGTGGAAGTGAGAGGAAGCTATGGACTAGGGTTAGAAAAGTCCACGTGTGGAGGCAGCGGAAGACCTGTAATCAGAGAGGGAGGACGTTGTGAAGGAAGAGGGGGTTGAGACGAAGAAGAGAGATGAGAAACCTCAGATGGAGTAGTGTCCATCATCGGTCCAGAAATATATTCTGCAATAGCCTCCAGTGTTTCGGAAGTCAAAGATGCAGAATGTGGGACTACATTAGAAATGGAAGAAGAGTGAGCAACGATCAGGGAGTCTATAGACTGTACTAAAGTAGAGCGAGGAGATAGAAGGGAAACTGTCGAAGGGGCTTGGGAGGGGACTGGGGATGAAGGTAGTGTATGAGGAGGAGGATGAACCTCCACACACGTTACAGAACTAGACGGAGCGAAGAACCCGGCAGTAGGGATTTTTGCCGGGCTTATGAGAAGAATGGGGGCGCTGAGGTTTAAGAGAATGACGAGGACGTGTAGACTCAGAACTGTGCGAATGAGTAGAGGAAGGAGTGTGGATAGTATTGGATGCCGAGGTAGGGACCTCGGAGCCAAGAACATCAAAAGGATTCGAGACAGGGGTGACTGAGGAAGAGGCGACCACAGAGGAAGCCGTGGAAGTTGGGACCCCAGAAGCGGGGCGACGTTTAGCAATGCGAGAATAGGAAATACGGGAAGTCTCCCATGAAGGCGTAGATGAGAGACGGCCATAGCATATGAGAAGCCTTCCGCCTCTTGAGGAACGGATTTCCGCTCATTCAGGTAAACCTGACAACGGCGAGAATATGATGGATGGCCTCATGACAGTTAAGGCAAGAGGAGGTAAAGTACAAGAAGGACTGGCATGGTCGTCGGCACCACAGACTGGGCATTCAGCCATGGACCCGCAATATTTCGCTGGATGACCAAAACGCCAGCAGTTTCTACACTGCTGTGGTGTAGGGGTCACCTTTCGAACTTGTAAACGTTGACCTGCAATATATACCGAAGGTGGGAGTTCACGCCAGTCAAACGTTAAACGAGCTACATTGCATGGAAAACGTCTTTGCTTATTGGCAGGGAGGGTAAAAGTGTCAACCTTAAGGATAGGGAGTTCTTGGAGTTCAAGTTGCTCTAAAATGTCTTCACCACATGTCTGGAAATTCCGTTGGACAATGGTGTGGGGTAAAATGACAGTACCACTACAAGAATTAAGAGAATGATGCTTGTCAATAGTGATAGGAATAGTATCTATGGTCGTAAGAAGGGAAAGATCGCGAGCTTGGCCAGCATTCTGGACCGTGATGATGCGAGTGCCGCTCTTGAGAGCGTGAAAAGAGATATCTTTACCTACATGGCGTAGGAGAGCTTTACCAATACTATGATCGGAAAGATAGGTAGTTGGAGTAGTCGGTCTGAGAGTAAAAAACTTTGTCCATTGAGGAGTGTGAAACAAAGTATCTAAGGGGAGTGCGCGACGTGCTAGGTGTTTCTGAGATGAACGAGAAGGAAGAGTCGAATCGAATCGTCATGTAAGGGTTGTGGTCGTTTGGATGTGGGACCGGGGGTGGTCTGATGGGAGACGGGCGAGCGATTCGAAAATTGCCGCACCGTCGAGGGAGAAGCCGGAATCAAGGTCAGAGAAGAGCGAAGGTCAGATACGTCAAAAGGGGCCGGTCGGAACCCCAGTACCTGAAGCAGGTGACGAGCAGGCACCAGCAAGAGGTACAGGGGTATTAGAGTTGTCCGAAAAGTTGTCCAGGAATGAGGTAGGGTCAGAACTAGGTGCGGTATCAAGAAGGGGCCCGGGGGTATTGGGTTTATGGATTGGGTCAGCCATGGTTAGGTTACTTCTTTCTTTTTATTTTTAAGAAAAAAAAAGAAAGAAGAAAAGAAAAGAAAAATAAAAAGAGAATAAAAAAAAGGGGGGAACGTGGAGGAATAGCTCCTAGGGAGGAATGGAAGGGCGTAAACCCCCTCCGGGCCCAAGAGGACCTCAACATCGCAAGTAGTGCAGATGCTGCATGGAACCCTTGCCATACCCTACCCTTCATGCCAGTAAACCAGCAATCCGGGATAGCAACCTCACATCCACCGAGCCACCTCGGCGGACAAAAGAGAGGGCGGCCGGATATCCGCCACAAAGCATACCGCCTTCGGCCACCACCCCCGAATCCGAAAGGTGGCCTCCAGAGATACACCCGTCGCCCGAAAGATACCCAAGGCCACTCCCGGGAGACCGGAGAGGAACGGGACATCACCAGGCGATCCAGTTTCCCACGGCAAACTACACCACCACCAAGGACCTCAAGGAATGGGATGGACCACGATACCCTTCCCCTACCTAGGAACTAGAATGCCCTGTGGAGGGAAGCTCCCAGGTTAAAAATGGGAAGGAAATAAGGGAGGGATGAGGAGGAAGAGGAGGAAAGGGAAAAAGGGAGGATGGGGAAAATGGGAAAGGGAGGGGGATTGGGGTATTAGGTTCGGTCTGAGGAAGAAGACCAAAAGGTCCATTCCTCAGACCAAGAGCCTCTTCACCACAGCAAGGAGCCCCCTTGAAGAGGTCAGGAATTTCAACCTTGTGCAATGCTAGTCTAGCCACGACCCTAGCCAAGCCCATCCTCTCATTTCTGATGCCTTTTCTCTCAGCCGCACTATGTATATTGGTAATGTTAGAATCTTTACAATATATGTATTAGCCTTTTAAGAAATATACTGTATATGAAGATAGTGATATGGGTACGATATTTGGCCAATATCGAATTATCCACACTTTTATTACACAAAATTTTAACTGCGAAATATTATTCTCGATGGAGTACCTTACAGTTGTTATTATTGTATCATTCACGAGGAGAAACAAATGTTAGTAATTATTATATTGACTACATGAAAGTAGAATTTAAACTAAATAAGTCTTATTGGAATACTAATTCAATACTGAGACTTTTGAGTATACTAAGATTGATACACTTTTTTATTTAATACATTTAACACACTGAATGCCAGTGTACGCAACTTGTCCTTGGCACAGTAAGTATACTTTTTAATAGCTGAATCTGAAACTAATGCAGCCTTCAATGATACTTTAAAACGTATCGTAGAAGTTCAGATTTTTTCCAGGTAATCGTATTTCATATCAAGAGAGCGGGACTGATCACCTCAAAATTACCTCCCCACTTGTACTGTCTCCAGTACTGCAGTCTCCTCTATTCGACTGATGAAGCCTGCTGAGCAGGGTAAAAGTTTCGTCAATAGATACCTGTGTTACACATGTTACTGTTGTCAAATGTGTTCATTTACTTTTGAAACTTTTTTTTTTTTTTTTTTAAAAATAAAATAGGCTACAGAATTCTGTTTATAGTATTATTGGCTAAGTGTACTTACATTTGCATATTTTCCTAAGATTGTCAGCTTATTAAAAGATAGTTACAATGTTGTTGTATCAAGTCTTGCTGTTGATGTTATTGCTAACGGCCGCAATAACTGGCTACAAAAGCATGAGCCTCGTAGAGCACTCTTAGCTCTTTCGTCAAGTTTAAATGTTACTTGATTTAGATAATACATTACTTTATAATTTACCTTTGTAACATTTTGTGCAGTATATGTGGTAAATATGATTAAATTGTCTGTTTTTCTTCACGAAATAAAGGTTAATGAGCGACTACTGCTACTACTAATAATAATAATGAGGAAGCAGGAATGGCCTAGTTGGTAGAGCAGAGCCTGGTGTGATCTAGACATCTCAAGGCCACACAGTCTCACTCTCACATGGCCAACTTGCCAAACAACTTTAATATACTATATCCTAGTCCATTAATTTGGAAAAAAATACATGTTTATCAGAACCAGGTAATTTAATAATATTAAGTAATTTATAATTAAATCCCCAACTAAGTATCGATACCAAATGCATTATAGTATTTTTTTTACTTTATACTAATAATAATAATAATAAATCCACCACGAAATATTCATACCAAATACATTATTTTTTTTTACTTAGACACTTTATAATAAAAAATATAATAGGAAGGGCTAAGTGGTTGGAGTACTGCTCTGTTTATTATAGAAGTGGCTTGCCATTGGTTCGATTCCTGTCAGTACTTTATTAACTTATGTTCTAATGTTAGTAATATGGCAAAATTGTACCTACATAGCCTTGA